>ML804534.1:119925-132913 GCA_009831015.1 Picea engelmannii | reverse complement strand
GCTTACCATCTGTGCAGCTTCTCCCGATCCAACAGCTGTCGGGTTTTTCGAGTGTGATCCGACGGCTCTCGGTCTCTTTCCTGTGCTCCTTGCGCGTATAAGAACGCTATTCCTCCTGAGCTTCTTCTCCTCGAATCCTTAGATTGCGACTTATTTTCTTTTGTGATCCGACGGCTCTCGGTCTCTTTCCTGTCAGGTCGGCTACCCTTCATCACTCTGCTTGAACATTGTTCTGCTTCTTCTGCCATGGACGATTGCCATCAATGACAACCTTGACATTCTGCATCCCTGCTATTTCCATATTTCCAACAAGAAAGACAATACAACCACAGAAAGATCAACTTGTGGTCATACTACAACAAACTCAATCAACAATTTGATGGCAAAACGGGTTCCTTAAGGAAGTAAACATAACCATCCTTAATGGCATGTCAAGGTAATAAAATCGGTGTAACAGTAATGAATGAAATCTGTGTAATATTAAATGAAGTATAAATTCACACTTGTTAGAAATAAAAATTACAGTGCCATAATTACATTCGTGATGCCATCAAGCCAGTGGATGTACATTTAAATAATTGACGTCAATAAAATTTGTAACGCCAACAACTACAAATGCATTTTCCAAGCATACAACCACGTTGCCATTAAGCCAGTCTTTGCACATGAAGTGCCATTAAAGAAATTTGTATTTGGCAATAATAATATTTCATTGCCAGAATAAGGTCATGGTGCCAAGTCATGGTAACAACAAGGAGGTAGATTCGTGACAGTAAGGGTTGTGGTATAAAATCTAGGTAACAATAGTGATAATAAAATCTGGGTAACCAAATCATGGTAAATAATAGTAACTCAGTCACATTCATTGGGAAAAAACCATGGGCACTTCAATAGCAATACAATCAACTTCTCAATATCAAAAACATGGTCACTCCAGCAAGTAAGGTTGTGATTTAAATGGATAAAATCGTGGGTGATTTCTACAACAACACAATCAATTTCGAAGGCAAAAAACGTGGCACCCATTAAATGCAAATCGTGGGCATTAATAGGAATCAAAAGGTAGCAAATTTTCAAAGAAAAACATAGTCTTCATCAAGGGAAAAATCACCCCAAGAGTAAAACGAAATGCAAACAAGAATAATTCCTGTTTTCCATCGCCAAAAGGCCAATTATAAAAATTTGCAGACATGAAACCATTTCTCTTTTCCATTGCTAGAATACAAAATAAAAATGCAGACCAGAAATCATTTCGTTGTTCATTGCCAGAATACCCAATGTAAAATGCAGAGATGACTTCATCTCATTTTTCATTGCCAGAATACTTAATGTAAAATGCAGAGATGAATTCATTTCGTTTTTCATTGCCAGAATACCCAAAATAAAAATGCAGACCATAAATCATTTTGTTTTTCATTGCCAGAATACCCAAAATAAAAATGTAGACCAGAAATCATTTCATTTTTCCATTGCTATAACACCAATACAGCATAGAAAACAGTAAGAGAATGCAAGGATCCAATGGGAAAGGTCATGGAATGATTGCAGGGGTTCTATCAGTCAAGGCATAGAGAAAACAAACCAGGACACAAGATAATCCACACGCAGAGGTTGTTGCCAGATGGAAGAATCAACAATCAACCAGGAACAAACATGAAGGGTAGTTGGCTAATAGGTTCATCCTTCGCTCATCATCCTCACACAGAAAAGTAGGGTGTTGAGATCCATGGGTCTTTTAACGCTAAGGCGACGACCGTAGATCATGCTCTTGTATGAATGCTCAGGCGAGGACTGGTGAGCTAGGGACAAAGGATAAACAACCATGAAGGTCACAATCAACATAGCAAGGTGGTCAAGACATGTGGGGAAATGAATCCATGGGAGTCAATCTAACATCAAGCTAGGCTAATAAAATTTTAGAAACCATCTAGACAATTAGTTCACTTACCTAAGTAAAAATGTAGATTCAAACATAAGTTCTCAAACAATTTACCATACAAAATGAAGAAAGTGTATCATTGCCTGTTTGGAGTGGACGTCCCATGTGCTCCTTCCAACTCCTGCATTCTGCCTATCTAGACTTCACCAGTACCTCCTAGCCAATGCTAGGGGTATTTTTATTCCCCCTTAGCTCCCCGAGCCGCAAAGGGGCCACAAACTCACTATCCAGAGATTTCGACTAGCTCCCAACTCGCCTCGCAAGGCCGAGCTACCACTCCTCACCGAGCTAGGTATCCCAACTCCCACAAGTTAAGTTATTCAAGTAGATATTTCTGCAATGTAACGTTACGCAAAAAGAAGAGATCGAACCTCCATCTCCTCCCTTCATTATATAGAGTTTTGTGGTTCCTTACTTTCCTAAAATCTTGTTTAGTTAAGTTTTTAAAATTTAATTCCTAAAAATTCCTCCCCATACAAGTGTCACCCACCCCCTTCATTCTTCCATAAATTAATTTCTTTAATTAATTAATTATCTTTATTTCCCTCGCCCACCTAGAGTTACTCCTAAAATCACTCCTAGGTGTCCCCAAATTCTCTTACAAGTTTTAATGACTTTCCCCACCATTAAATTGTTACTTTAGTTTAAATTAGAAAGCACTTAAATGGTAGATACTTTACTAAGTTTGACTTTCCTCTTTTTCCCTGATGTTCCCTTTTCCCCTTTTTATGTTTACCTCTTTTCCTAGTTTCCTAACATTTTAGATTTTCCCTCTTTTCTCTTTTTAATTAGAACTCAAAAAGGAAGGTGTGGAAATTAACCCTTTTTCCCTTTTCTCTTTTAATTAATAATTTTTTTTTTCTAAATTATCATAAAATAATAAAACGATTAATTCCCTTTTTAAATTTTAATCCAATAGAATTTTGTTTATGAATCAATTAAATTTCTTACTCCCTTCGTGTTACAAGATTTAATGAAGAGTATAATTATTATTTATGTTGTTTTTATGTTTATTATTATTAACATCTTTTTTTCTTTAGACAAAGATAAAATTTTACCACTAGCATAATTTAGACTTAGACCTTAAATTTTCGTACCGTGCAACATTTAATTAGGGAATTTGTTTTTAAAAATTCTTAACATGTTATTCATCCTAAGGCCATATAGGTTCATTCATTTATCAAAACAACATGATGTGCCCTTCAGGACGCACTAGGTGCTCCAAGGGTGCCACTTGCCTCATCTGTTCCCTTGCGCGACGTGCCCTTTAGGACGCACTACGTGCTCCAAGGGTTCCACTCACCTCTTTCCATTTTTCTTGCATGACGTGCCCTTCAATATGCACCACGTGCTCCAAGGGTGTCACTTGACTCTTGAATAACTTGGTAGACATAAAAAACCCCTGGAGTCAATACTCCGCCAGGTGAACTTGTGGGAGACTAAGGGCCTCTAAGAAATAAGGCCCCCGCCTTATTTTGCGCCCCTTAGAATCATTGTGAGAGACTGTCGCAATCTGCCCTCACGACATCATGGGTCCTCTCAAAGTAGCTAAATGTTAACCTACAGTTCGAGCCACGACGGGAGTGCTAGTAGGCTGTGGCAGGGTTGTTGTCCACACCTCTCCCTCAACATCTCTGGTAGTTGTGCGTGACCCCTTTACTCCACATGTGAGTCTGATCGGCAAGCTATCGTCAGCCTACATCATCAATGAATCATGTCATAATATATCCACATCATATCATCTAATCAAAATCACTAAAATCATAGTAAAACAATCAAACCCCAATGGTACACTCCCTGACTCGATCCAGAGTCCAAGGGGTTCCATCGATGCATTTGCATCCTCGAGGTCCATAATCCTGCACACTTAGTAAAACCGAGTCAATAGCACCTGTCTATGTCAATGTGGTAAAACAACATGTCATCATCCCATAATGCCTCTTAATGAAAATCAAAAGTTTTAATAGAATAATAATCTGGATCACTTGCGAGCAAGTGTCCTCAAAGAATAAGTTCGCTCAATGCTCCAAAGAGGGATGTTACACAAGCATACCTTTATTATCATCTATATTGGACTTAAACATGTGCCTCTTTGTAATTAGGACAATTGCGATCAAGATAGCTATCTTGTCTAAGTAAGTTATCCTATCAAAGGGTTGTAGTGTGTAAGAACTCTGGTCAATAGACTATCTTAATAACATCTATTTTATCAAATATAATGTCTGCAATTCCTTACTATATCCATTTAGTGACTATAGTATGCATATCATAACATGGATATTATTCCTATCATTATATATCTATTTAAGTGGTTTACCAAAAGACCCAACATATATATATATATATAAATCTTAGCACATTTAATTTTGTAACCATTATGTCTAATCTTAACACTTACCCATATATAATCCCACATATGAAGTTCTTAGCATATACCATTATGGATATATATATATAATTGTTTGAATTAGCATACGATATAATCCTTACTCATTATATATATAATGACCATATATATATATATATATATATATATATATATATATATATATATATATATATATATCATAGTTCGTATGAACTATTACACATTAGCACTATTCCTAAAATCATATTGTTATAACATGACATTCCACCACGTTGTAACTCATATCCTAGCACATTAAAAATAGTTACTATGCACACATGTGTTATCGCTACAAAATGATTGTGATAGGGTGGTTATTACAACGCCGACATTGACATATCACCCCCATAAGGCAATAGGGTTTTCCAATGGTGCCACGACTAAAACTATACTTACAACGTTAACCCTACCTGAGTTATGACAAGTCTCGGCATTGAATAGGTTTGGAAAACATGTTAATGGAGGGTGGCATATCGGTTTGCAATACATTTACTATTGGCTATTAAATTTAAGAGAGGTTTGTATCGCATTGGATTCTTAGGCAGCCACGCCCAATGCGGGCTCACCATATCTGAATCTTCACATGGCTATAGGTTTTTGCAATCCCGTCACACATTACTCCTCATTTTCAATGTATCTGTGGTTACTCCATTCATTGTTTCCCTTTCACTTCATGAAATCCCTCCTTTTCCCTGTGTGTGATTTGTTCTATGTGCATACCCTCTGTGTTTCGATCTCTGTGCATGCCCTGTGTGTTTCAGTCTCTGCGCATACCATGTGGCTCCATTCTTGTGTATGGTCAGCAACATGGAAAACAGACTCAACCCTAGTAAAAGAATATGGAAGTCGAACACCAGTCGGATTCCTCTCTGCAAAAGGTAAATCCCAAACTGCTTTTCTCCATTTTTCTGTACCTTTTGTGGATAAAACTTGTTTAGGAACTATTGAGCGTTAGCAATATTTGGTATCTCTCCTTCTTAGGTGTTTCTTCCAGTTTTCCACCATGGACCGAATCTTATGTGGTCCATTTACGTTTTCTTTCTTCTACTGTGTGGAACTGTTAACCATTATCACTTACGCATGTAATTTCGTTTATTCACTGTGGGAATCCTGAAATCTGTGTGTTGAGTAGAAAGTTAACCCTACAAATTCTTAAGTCTATCCTAGAAATTATTTTATTGTTTTGTGTGTATTTGAAAGGATACCATGCGTAAGCAAAATGTACAGTTTAAAGGAGTCACCATATATATTACCACATTGTGGAATTCAAGATTTAACTCCGCACGAATATATATATAGGATAGACCTTCCATGAGATTCGTAGATTTGATCTCTGTAATTTTTATTTACTAATCTGTGCAGATTCGTGAAAATGTATGTTAATCAATCCTTCTGTGGTTATTTCATAAGCCACATTCTGTGTGCAAGGTAACAATAAATCTTATGTTTTTGAGGTAACTTTTAAGCTCCATACAACAATAGATATAGGGAAATGAATAATTCCCTTTCTTGTAATTTACATTCGGTGTTTGCAAAAGAATAAGTATTGGGCGGTTTTCACCTTCTGGTTCATATTTTCACCTTCTATGTTTGATAGGAAAGGATCGATATACAAATATGTCATAACATCGGCCTTTTGTCCATCAATTTCTCTTGTATTTTTATATGGCATAATTACATGTATAAACCCCAACCCCGAATCTTTGTTCATAAATTTCCCTCAGTGTTCTAAATAGTAAAACACAAATTACTTCAGTTTACGCAAAAATAGTATGGTAGAACACTTCTCGTACCCTCTCTAGGTCCCTTGCAATTGTAATTGATTTGCCTCTGTGGGAATTCACGATTTCACTGTGTGCATAAATTGTAATTTAATTCTTTGTGTATGCAAAAGGTTACTTACCCATATGAAATTCATAACTATATATTCTCTTACCCAACTATGCTCTGTGTGAGTTATTCTAACTCTGTGTAATTTATAGTTAAACTCCGAGTATGAGAAAGGAATTGGTTTACCCTCTGTTGGGTTTCGCAACTATGTTATGTTTGTTTATTTTAACACTATGTAACTTATTGCTTATACTTTGTACATAAAAGTATTATTTATAGTTACAATAAATTAATGATGGGGCCCTGTCTTGTTTTTCAAGGGTAACCATCAATTGATTTTGGGTCCACGCCTCCGCCTTTGGGTTGTGGAAAGATCATCGTGAAAATGCTAGAGGTGAACTAATTCTATGCCGAATCAGGATAAGTATTATCTCATCTTGTTTACGGTTTGGTTTTCATTAAATTACTCAACATAGTGTACTAAATCTATCCTTTTTCTCCTTTGCAGGTTTATACAAGTCGAAGAGAGCGAATCAAGGAAAGTCCTCTCACTCAGAAAGGTATTCGAGTTTTGACTTAGGCATACATACTTATGACATTATTCCCATATTATGTCTACAATGGTAAAGGATTCCTTGTTCTATGGTCATTGTAATCATTGAATCAGTTGAAATAGACACACAAGTTGTTTGTAACTATTTCAATTGAATATACAGGTTATTTTGAAACCATTTTGAATAAGATTCAATTGACTATAACAACTACTTTACCATGCATTTGTAGACTAATGAATCATTGTTTTTGTGGTTATAAACATAAATAAATATGTAAATATAATTTATGGACTGTTATACATTCTATATGTTTTTTATGGCACTTGTACCATTTGAAAATTATAATTCAATATACATATATTCAAACCAGTGGTCAATAGGAAATTTCTTTATACATGAACAAATATATGCCTATATAGTCACATGCATATATATATATATTAATAACCCAAAGATAACATATAACCATTTCTATCATTTGTTTTTCCTGAATACATAAATATGTATACACAGTTGTTCATAGATGTAAACCATATTTAATGATAACAAGAGCATACAACAATTTTATCATTTTCTTTCGTATGAATACCTATATGAATACCTTCAGCCATTTATATATATGTAACCCTATTCATGCTTTATCGAACCTATAATAGTTCTATTATTCCTTCCAATGAGCACATATATATGTATATACTAACATCACATAACCCATGACATTCCTAACAATTAATAATCAACATAATATTAATAAGAATGCAAGTAAAGGTACATTTCTGAAAACTGATGTTGGAACACAAATGGAACAACCACATTCCACCCAACTGTAGAACAGAGTAGCCAAGTTATTTACTTTTTTCACCCCCTAGCCTGACCATGAGTCCATAAGGGAAAACTAAGATGATCCTCCTTTGCTACAGTCATCTTCCATAGATCATAAATTCCCTTGCCTCACACTAACAATGTTCATCAGAGAATGTAGTTTCCTTTTTCCAACATACTAAGCAATGTCCTGCCTCCTCCATATGTTGTATTTATATGCATCTTGTTCCTAGGTCTTTCCTTCCCTCCTTGGGAAATTCGCATCTTTACAAATCCCTGATTTTTAGGGGTTTCTAGTGGTCAAATCCCTCATTTTCCACTTCTAAAAATCAGCCCTGAGACAACTCAAATCTCTTCCCCACTCACAGAGTCATGATCATTTGTTTTTAACCTAGTTGTTCCATTTGTCTTCCAATATTTAATTTATATAAAAAAATTTATTTTACATGTGTCACAATCAAATAAGTTAATTGGGAAAGTCAAATATTTTCCCAACAGTCATAAATAATTTATTACAATAATAAAATTCCAAATTTGGATTTACCATAAATGGAAAATAATTTCCAAATCTGAATTTTCCAAAAACGGAAATGTATTCCCAAGTACACTTAGAATTTAATAATCAATTATTTTTGGGGATATTACATACTCTCCCCCTTAAGTACAACATTGTCCGTAGTGTTCATTCCACTATTAGAATAGGGCTGGATAAGATTTCTACAAATCTTCGTCTGATTCCCAAGTGATCTCCTCGGGACTAAAGTGATTCCATTGCACTTTTACCTGGGTGATGGCTCTTTTTTGTAGTACTGTTTCTTTCATTTCCAGAATACGCAGGGGTTCTTCTTTGAACTCGCCTTCTGGTTCCACATGCACCGTGTTCCAATCAATGATGTGAGTAGGATCATGGATATACATTTTCGATAAAGAAACATGAAAACCATTATGAACTTTTAAATTGGTAGGAAGTGCAAGTTGATATTCCATGGGTCCAATTCGATCTAAGATCTCAAAGGGGACACAAAACCTCGTCACCAAATTTGAACAATTTCCTAGATTTAAAGAGCTTTTCCTTTCTTTGAATTTCAAGTATACATGCTCCCAAACTTGAAATTCCTGGTGTCTTCTCTTTAAATCTGTGTAGCTTTTCTATCTATCTTGGGCCTCTTTTAAACTATGTTGAACCTTTCTTACTATTTTCTCCATTTTCTGGAGCATTTCGAGTCCCATCATAAGTCTATCAACTGGATTATCCCAGCTGATCGAAATTGTGCATTTCCTTTCATATAGTGCTTAGAAGGGACACATCTTAGCTGATGTCGGATAACCATTATTGTAAGAAAATTCAACTAAGTGTAGGTACTCCTCCCACTTAGTTGGTTTCGTTCTCACGTACATTCGTAACATGTCTTCCACAATCTGATTTGTTCGTTCGGTTTGCCCATCTATTTGTGAATGGTAGCTTGTGCTGAAATTCAGTTTAGTACCCAACCCTGCAAACAATTCCATCCAAAATGTTGACGTAAATTTGACATCTCTATCCAAAATCACCATTTTAGGAATTCCATGCAATCTAAATATTTTCTTCATAAATATTTCAACATTATTAATTTCTTTATAAGTAGATTTCACCACTATAAAATGTTCAGATTTGCTAAGATTATCAATCACTACCATAATAAATTCATTTTGCTTTTGAGTCATAGGCAAACCTGTGATGAAGTTGAGCGAGATAATCTCCCACTTCTATTCTGGTATAGGTAGAGGTTGTAGCAGGCCGCCTGGATGTTGATGTTCAACCTTTACATGTTGATAATCTAAGCATTTATATAAGTATTCAGTTGTTTCACTTTTCATGTTAGGCCAATAAAATAATTTTCTTAAAGTTGTTACCATTTTCTGGTATCCTCGATCACCAAAATATGGATTTTTGTACAATTCATTCAGAATTGTTGACTTTAAATCAACAGAATTAGGTATGTACACCTTGTTTTTGAACCTTAGCAATCCATTTTTATCCAAACTCAAATTTGTTTTGTCCAATTTTTCTAGATTTTCTTGTAAATTTTCTATTGTTTTGATGTAGTTTTTGTCATTACATATTGCATATTTTATTCTTTGTTTGATGTCGTTTTCTTCTTTGCTAATACTTATCTCAAAAAGTATGTTAGTCCTTCGACTTAGGGAATATGCATCTTTGTTTTCTTTTCCTTTGATGTTTCTTACTTCGAAATAAAATTCACTCAAGAAGGCCAACCACCTCGCTTGCCTCGCATTGAGATTTGGTTGACTGAATAAGAATTTCACACCACTGTTGTCTCTTAGCAGTAGAAATTTTCTCCCCATTAGATAATGTCACCACATTTTTAGCATGTGAATTACAACTGCTAACTCCAAATCATATGTGACGTAGTTTCGTTCATGTTCTTTTAGTTTATGTGATTCATAACAGATGGCGTGCCCCTATTGAGTTAGGACACATCCCATACCTTCTTTGCTTGCATCCACACAAACTGTAAAGTCTTTATTAGGGTATGCTACCCATAAAATAGGTGTTGTAGTAAACAATTCCTTTAGTTTATTAAAGTTGTACTGACACTTTTGTGACCAAGTAAACCCTATTCCATTTTTTTGTAGAGATGTAATTGGATACACAATCTTAGAGAATCCTTGGATAAATTTGCGACAGTAACCGATAATTCCCATAAATGATCTAATGTCAGCTACATCCTTAGGGATAGGCCATTCCATAATGGACTTTATCTTCTCTAGGTCAACTGTAATACCTTCTTCAGATATCACGTGTCCTAGATACTATATTTGTCTTTAATTGAAGTCACATTTGTCAAACTTTGCATACAACTTGTGTTTCCTTAAGGTCTGCAATACTATTTTCAGATGTTCTTCATGTTCATCTTTTGTTTTTGAGTAAACTAAAATGTCATCGATAAATACCAATACAAATTTATCCAAAATTTGACTGAATATACTATTCATCAAACACATAAAGGTTGTCAGTGCATTAGTAAGACCAAATGGAAGTACGACAAAATCATAGTTTGTATCGTGTTCTAAAAGTTGTTTTATTTATATCTTCATCCTTTATTCTGAATTCATGATAACCAGACCTTAAGTCTAACTTAGGGTGTAACAACCCTCCTGGTTACGACAACAACTCCGAAAATAGGTGCGAATTTTTTTTTTTTGTTTGTTAAGGTGTGTGCGCGCATGTAGAAGAAACAACCCCCTCGATCCTACATCACCACTCGAACCAACAGGACGCAAGTAAGATGAACATAATCAAGACGACATGACATATCATAGTGACAACAAGGAAATAAAGCCCCTAGACACAAGGCGTGCAACTAGCAGCAGTAAGCAGAAATAGACACCAGGGGTTAGGTACAGTACTGTCACAGAATGGAAGAATCCAACAGTAGAGTCGCAGTAGTGGAACTGTGCCTTTAAACAACCTGAGACTACTGATACGGATCAAAGTGTGTCGCAAGAGTGGAATTGTGCCTTTAAACAGCCCGGGACTCTTGATACGGCACTGGATTCTTGACGCAGGGAAGCGTACAGACATAAATGCTAGGGCTACTGAAGGTGACTAATTCCTGCCCGACACCAGCAGTCCAACCTACGATTATTACAACTCAGCGCATCAATAGACAACAGAGAACCCTCGTATCCTAAGGAAGACACGAGACAAGGACTCAGACCACAACAACCGTTATTATGACCAGGCACTATATCTGACTTCAAGGGACAATGGTTACCGACCCCACCAAGAAAATCATACATCCATGTGCAACAATAATTAAATAAGCATCCAATCATTAAGACGACAGGGCATTTATCTAAGACTCACTGATATTAGTTACAGGCCCAAGGCTCCGTTTAGATTCTAAGTTCGACGAGATACCATGACCTATCAATGCATCAAGACCATCTTAGATTCTCATTTTTAAAATGCAATAAGGTACTACATTTACCCCTTTATCAACAATGTACTTCATGGAAATTCTTCATGCCTAAAACGACAACATTAACTTACCGCCGGTGTCAAAAACCTATCATTACAATGACCTTGCAACCTTGGAATAACATCAATATTATAATTAAGGAGCATACCCTAAATTAACTTCCAACTTAAATTAACAACATCATGACATGTATAAGTTATCGCATAAAACAAACAGAACTACCTAATATTAGCATAACATAACCATTCCACACCAATTGCATAACATTAGTTCCAAGAACCTTGATTCCTTAACATGGGTTCACGATAACTAATAGCATAATCCTGAATCCATATAACTGTTAGCATAAATATCCAATACAACATTAGCGTATACCTTAAGTTCCATAAACTTGTTGCACCAGGAATTCTATACATTCTTAACATAACCATTAAGTATTCATCACATTCTCATTACTTTAAACAATAGCCTTAACATAAGCATTAACCTTAGCCTAGCATCACCTCAATCAATCCCTGATCTAATAACACCGTTCAAATGCTCATTTCATTTTCATTATTTTAAACAAATAACACTAAATATCAGCATTCACTTTAGCACTAATGTAACTGTTTCATTGCCTAAACAATTTTATAAAACAATAAAATAGTTCATACCATAATACAAGCATTAGTGTAACTAGTCATAACCGGGGATCATAGGGTATTATGATGGGTATTCTTTCATACTAGCCTAACTTATTTTTCTTCTTCCTTCGCCTACTAAACTGGCAGTAGAGTTGAAATGACCCAATTAAAATTTATAACCACGAGGTAAATAACAATCTGGCAGTGAGTTGGCCGTGAAATTAATTGACCTTGCAAAGTGAACAAACCTTATTATTGCCATTAGACAAGTAACACCAAGGCAATTAAAGAATCCACCATCCTTATTAATCTTGCAAATTAAACAACCTATCATTATTACAAATTAAGCAAGTAATAACAAGGCCATTTAAACAAGTATTAATTTTGTGAATCCACATCATCATTGCCTAAATTAACCCCTATTAATGCAAATTAGACGAGTATTTCAAGACAATAAAACAATTATTAGTTTTCAATCCCCAACATCATTGCGCAGGCAATTTAACCATCCTACTACTGCAATTTAACGAGAATACCAAGGCATAAACAGTTATTACTGCATCAACGTAATATTTATTACTGCGCCAAAGCATAAAACAATTATTACGGCATAAAACAATTATTATTGCAATTTAACGAGAATACCAAGGCATAAACAGTTATTACTGCATCAATGTAATCTTTATTACTGCGCCAAGGCATAAAACAATTATTACTGCATAATTCCTCCAGCACTAACTTTTCACTTAAATAATATAATTAATTCCATTGAACCATACATTAATACTGCATTAATTCAATTGGACCACACATTAATACTGAAA
>ML804534.1:106403-117018 GCA_009831015.1 Picea engelmannii | reverse complement strand
TATATATATATATATATATATTCATTTTTCTATTAGTAAGCATGCACTCACCATTTAATTTACCATTAATATATCTGTATATTTAGGATTAATGAGAGATTAAGGCGATGGCAAACCAGTACAGGGGAAAAGTAAATGTATTATATAAAACGATTAAGAGGAAATACGGGGAGGGCTGGCGATTTAGTAAATGTGAACTGCACAAGAAAAAGGAAGATGGATACTGGAAGATCAAGGCGAGGAGGATAGTTTAATTAAGTAGACAAGGGTAAAGAGAGGGTGATGGTCTGAGTTTTCGTTTTCATCCCTTTTTGAATTTTCATTTGTTAAGGCCATACTAAAATTCCCCCCCAGTTTCTAGAAGGTCTTAGGCTTAGGGTTAAGATTCTGAGTTAGGCGATGATTGGTTAACGGTAATGCTTAAGGTTTTATTCAGGTGCTGAAGACTTAGGGCTAATTAGGCTGACTCCATCAACCACCTTTATCGTGACGTGCCCTTCAGGTCGCACCATGTGCGCCAAGGGTGCCACTTGCCTCTGGAATTTCTTTTGGTGACGTGCCCTTCAGGATGCACCACGTGCTCCAAGGGTGCCACTCGCCAACTGATTTTCTTTTGTGCGACGTTCCCTTCAGGATGCACCACGTGCTCCAAGGGTGCCACTCGCCAACTGATTTTATTTTGTGCGACGTGCCCTTCAGGATGCACCACGTGCTCCAAGGGTGCCACTCGCCGACTAAACTGATTGGTAGACCTCTGTAACCCCTGGAGTCAATACTCCGCCAGGTGAACGAGTAGGAGACTAAGGGATCTAAGGAATAAGGCCCCCACCTTATTGCGCGCCCCTTAGAATCATCGTGAGCGACTATTGCAGGCGGCCCTCACGGCATCGTGGGTCCTCTCGAACTAGGTAATCGTTAACCTACATTTCGAGCCACGACGGGAGTGCTAGAAGGCGGTGGCAGGGCTGTTGTCCACCCCTCTCCCTCAACCTCTCTGCAATCGTGTGTGGCCCCTTTACTCCATATGTGAGTCAATTCGGCAAGCCATCGTCAGCCTGCATCACCAATAATCATGTCAGAAATGTCGACATCAAATCATCAAATCAAATGAAACATCATAATAAACATATCAACCCAAAAGCACACTCCCTGACTCAGTCCGGAGTCTAAGAGGGTTCTACCGATGCCTCTGCATCCTCAAGGTAAAAAAAAAACCCTGCACACTCAATAAAACTGATTCAATAGAACTTGTCTACATCAAATAATCACACATTATGTCATCTGTCAATCACATTATAATCATATATAAAGGTCTAACATCAAAAGGGTCCGGATCACTCGCGAGCAAGTGTCCTCAAATAATAAGTGTTCTCAGTGCGCCAGAGCGGGATGTTACATAGGGAAAATATTTACTCCTCCCACTTGGTCAAAAGGGTCGTTAATTCTGGGTAGATGATACTTATTTTTAATCGTCATCTTGTTTAATTGTCGATAATCGATGCATAATCTCAAAGTCCCATGTTTCTTTTTAACAAAAATAACTAGTGCTCCCCAAGGCGAGACACTTGGTATGATATATTATTTATCCAACAGTTCTTGCAATTGAATTTGCAGCTCTATTAATTCGGGTAAACTCATTCTATGGGATGCCTTAGATATCAGGGTAGATCCAGGTAGTATATCAATAGATACATCTATATCTCTTCTTGCAGGCAGTTTTGTTATTTCGTCCACAAAAACATCTCTAAACCCCTGTAGGAATGCAAATTCTTCTAAGTTGGGTTTATTTTCCTTTTCTAACATATTAGTTACTTGGAAAACATAAACTTGGCAACCCTTATTCATACATTTCTTAAAATTCATGGTTGATGTCAGCCTAATTGAAACTGGTTTTATAATCCCTTGTATTGTCCTAACTGTGTTGTTTTCTTCTCTGTAAGTAAGTGACTTTTCGTAAAATTTCAAAATTAATTTATGTTTCTCTAACTAGTCCATTCCAATGATTATATCGTAAGATCCCAAAGGTAAAACATTCAAATTTAACTTTGTACTTTGGCCATCTAAATTGAGTTAACATTAATAAATGAAATCTGTTACTTTTCTCTTAGTCTCTATTGCTAACTATACTAACCAGGACTTAGCATGATTTACTTTCTTGAGCTTGTTTAATTCAACTAAACCAAGAGTAACATAACTCAAACTATCTCCTGGTTCAATTAAAATAGAAATGTGATTATCATGAATTTTACTTTCAACCTCCACAATAGTGGACTGATGACCATCTTGTCTTCCATCTACAAATGCATTAATTATGTGCACACTTATGCCCATATATCCTACTGTACAAGATTCTTACAGGTTATGGACTATAGTCCTTGCTGTGGAAGTTAAACATGGAAAATTCCTCCTCAAGTGAGGTTCTCCACACTCCCAACACTTTAATGGTTCCCTGGGGCTGTCCCCAGCTTTATTGACTCCCAGATTAATTGGTCTACCTCCTGCTTGGACATTCTGGATGTTGGAATGAAAATATTTCTTTTGGAAGTTCTTTGCCATATTCCAGAAAGGGGTTGGTTGGAAGCCTTTCTTCTGTTGATTCATCATGTCCTATTTCTTGTCCTTCCATGCCTTCGGAATTTTAGACCTTTTTTTGTACTGATCATAACACATCCGATCATTTCTAAATACTTCTCTTAAAGTTTTGGGATTGTTGAATTCTATTATGTCCTTGTATGATTGTGGTAGACATCTTAAGAATCGTTGTATCTTTAATTTTTCTTAATGTATGGAACAAATCTCAATATTTCAAGAAATGTATTTATCAGATCGTCCATGGTCATTTCTCTTATTCTTAGCTCATAAAATTCCTTAGCCTTTATTTCGTAATAACTTTTGGATAAATATTGTTTCTTGAATTATTTATTGAAATCTGACCATTCCATATGTTTCTCTTTTAATCCCCTGGCCAATTTTAGGTCTTGCCACCAGATACTTGCTTTTCCCTTCAGGTTATAAATGACCCTTCAGACTTTCATGTTACTAGAATAATTATAAATATGGAAGTATTTATTTATATCTAGTAACCATGCTTCAGCCTCTTCACCCATCCTTGATTCTCCATCAAAGGTGGATGGTTTTCTCTTCTTGAATTCACCTTCGAGGTGATCCACCTATTTTCTTTTTATGTATGTGGCTGTTTTATTTCCCACCACTTGTGTTCCTTCAAAAGAAATATTCTCATTTTATGTTTCCTGACCAAAATTATTAAAGGATCTTTTGTTGACTTCTTCCTCCTTGTCTTTTTCTTTTGGGCTCTTCTTTGTTACTATGTTGCACAACAACATTTCATTTATTTCTTGTTGGTATTCCTGTGCCCTTTTCATCTTTTCATTATCTTCTTTGAATACTTTTAATTCCACGATAAGGTTCCTCATTGTTTCCAGAACTTGGGTGGCGGAACTTCCTTCATTGTTATTTCCAGGTTTTTTAGGAGGTCCTTGATCGATATTTTTCTTCAAGTTTGATCTCCTCTTCCTTCTATGTTGCCAATATCACAACATACCATAAAAAAATTGTTTTGTAACAATAAAAATAATTGTTATCTTTTTCTTTTAACAGAAATAAAATGAACTAAACCAATTTGGCCTTGCCCTGAGGTCCAAGTGTTGTAACCTTCAACTCTGATACCATATGTAATGTAACCCAAATATACCAAATAATAAATAAAAAAAATTAGGTGCATTAAAACTCATTGAGTCATTGACTCTTCAATACTTGTTCAAGAATAACTTTATTATCGTTGCTATAGGACTTAAACATGTACCTCTCTATAATTAAGATGACTGCAATCAAGATACATATCTTGTCTAAGTAACTCATCCTATCAAAGGGTTGCAGTGCGTAAAAACTATGGTCAACATACTAGCTTATAGTCTGTTCATAATGTTTGTTTTATCAAATATAATGTCTATAATTTCTTACTGTAACCATTTATAGACTATAGTATGCATATCATAACATGGATACTATTCCTATCATTATATATCTATATAAGTTGTTTACCAAATGACCCAACATATATATATAAATCTTAGCACATTCAATTGTATAACCATTATGTGTAATCTTAACACTTACCCATATACAATCCCACATATGGAGTTCATATATATATATATATATATATATATATATATATATGAACTATATATATATATATATGAACTATCACACATTAGCACTATTCCTAAAATCATATTGTTATAACATGACATTCCACCACATTGTAACTCATATCCTAGCACATTAAAAATAGTTACTATGCGCACATGTGTTATCGTTACAAAAGGACAATTATAGGGTGGTTATTACAATGCATACATTGACATATCACCCCCATAATGCAATAGGGTTTTGCAATGGTGCCACGACTAAACCTATACCTACAACATTAACCCTACCCAACCTATGACAACTGCCATCATTGAATAGGTTTGGAAGCCATGTTAATGGTGGGTGTCATATCGGTTTGCAATACATTTACTACTGGCTTTTACATTTAAGAGAGGTCTATATCGTACTAGATGCTAAGACAGTCACACCCAATGCGGGCTCGCCATATCCGATTCTTCACCTGGCTACACTTATGTGCAATCTCATCACACATTACTTCTCATTTGCAATGTATTCGAGGTTACTCCATCCATTGTTTCCCTTTGGCTTTATGAAAACCCCTCTCTTCCCTGTGTGTGATTTAGTCTTTGCGCATATCCTATGTGCTTTGGTCTCTATGCATACCCTGTGGCTCCATTCTTTTGTATGGTCGACAACTTGGAAAATAGACCTAGCCTAAGTAAACAAATATGGAAGTCAAACACCAGTCGGTTTCCTCTCTGCAAAAGGTAATGCCCAAACTTCTTTTCTCCATTTTTATGTATCTTTTGTGGATAAAACTTGTTTGGGAACTATTGAGGGTTAGCAATATTTGGTATCTCGCCTTCGTGGTTGTTTCTTCCAGTTTTCCACCATGGCCTGAATCTTCAGTGCTCATTTTGCATTTTCTTTCTTTTACTGTGTGGCATTGTTAACCATGATCACTTATGCATGTAATTTTTTTTTATTAATTGTGGCAATCCTGAAATCTATGCGCTAAGTAGAAAGTTAACCCTACAAATTCGTAACTCTGTCCTAGCAATTATTTTCTCATTCTGTGTGTATTTGAAAGGATACCCTACATAAGCAAAATGTATAGCTTAAAGGAGTCACTCTATGTATTAACACATTGTGGAATTCAATATTTAACTCTGCGCAAATATATATATATATATATACATAGGATATACCTTCCATGAGATTCATAGATTCGGTCTGTGTAATTTTTATTTACTAAGTTGTGTAGATTCGTGAAAAAGTATGCCAGACAATCCTTCTATGGTTATTTCATAACTCACATTTTGTGTGCAAGGTAACAATAAATTGTATGTTTTTGTGAGTTAACTTCTGAGCTCCATACAACAATAGATATAGGGAAACGAATAATTCCCATGCTTTTGATTTACATTCGGTGTTTGCAAAAGAATAAGTATTGGGCAATTTTCACCTTCTGGTTCATAATTTCACCTTTTGTGTTTCATAGGCAAGGATCGATATACAAATATGTCATAACGTTGGCCTTCTTTTTGTCAATTTCTCTTGTATTTTTATAAGGCATAATTACATGTATAAACCCCAACCCTGAATCTCTATTCATAAATTTCCCTCTGTGTTCTAAATAGAAAAACACAAATTACTTCAGTTTACACATAAATAGTATGGTAGAACACCTCGTACCTTGTTTAGATCCCTTGGAATTGTAATTGATTTGCCTTTGTGTGAATTCATGATTTCACTTTCTGCACAACTCGTAATTTAATTCTCTGTGTATGGAAAATGTTACTTACCCATATGGAATTCATAACTAAGCCTGTGAGATTTTCTATCTTAATCCTTTTGCATTCCCTCTATTTTATACAACATTGTGTAAATCAAAATTCCACGCTCTGGGTACATATAGAATCATTGTTGTTACCCTTTGTGGGATCTGCAATTGTTCTTTTTGTGAGTTATTCTAACTTTGTATAATTTATTGTTAAACTCTGGGTATGCGAAAGGCATTGTTTTGCCCTTTATGGGGTTTCGCAACTGTGTTATGTTTGTTTATTTTAACACTATGTAAATTATTGCTTATACTTTGTACATAAAAGTATTATTTACAGTTATAATAAATTAATGATGGGGCCATGTCTTGTTTTGCGAGGGTACCCATCAGCTGATTTTGGGTCCATTCCTTCCCATTTGGGTTGTGGATAGATCATCATGTAAACGCCAGTGGGGAACTGATTCTATGTCTACTCAAGATAAGTATTATCTTATCTTGTTAACTATTTGATTTTAATTAAATTATTCATCATAGTTTACTAAATATATTGTTTTTCTCCTTTCTAGGTTTATACAAGTCGAAGGGAGCAAATCAAGGAAAGTCCTCTCGCTCGAAAAGGTATTGGAGTTCTGACCTAGGCATACACACTTATGCCATTCTTCCTAGATTTTGTCTACAGTTGTAAAGTATTCCTTGGCCTATGGTCAATGTAATCATTTGAATCATTTCAAATAGACACACAGGTTTTTTGTAACTATTTCAATTGAATATACAGGTTATTTTGAAACCATTTTGAACAAGATTCAATTGACTGTAACAACTACTTTACCATGCATTTATAGAATAATGAGTCATTGTTTCTATGGTTATAAACATAAATAAATATGTAAATATAATTTATGGAATTTTATACATTCTATCTATTCTTTATGGCACTTGTACCGTTTGAAAATTGTAATTCAATATACATATATTCAAATGAGTGGTCAATAGGAAATTTCTTTATACATGAACAAATATATGCCTATACAATCACATGCATATATATATTAATAACCCATAGAAAACATATAACCATTTCTATCATTTCTTTTTCCTGAATACATAAATATGTATACATAGTTGTTCATAGATGTAAACCATATTTAATGATAATAGGATCATACAACACTTTTATAAAAAAAAATTGTATGAATACCTATATGTATACCTTCAACCATTTATATACATGTAACCATTTTCATTCTTTATATAACCTATAGTAGTTCTATTATTCCTGCCAATGAGCACATATATATGTACATACTAACATCACATAACCCATCACATTCCTAACAATTAATAATCAACAGAATATTAACAAGAATGCAAATAAAGGTACATATCTGAAAACTGATGCTGGAACACAAATGGAATAGCCACGTTCCACCCAACCATAGAACAAAAAAACCAAGTTGCTTGGTCAGTTCACCCCAATATTGACCATGTGTCCATAAGGGAAAACTAAGATGATTCTCCTTTGCTATAGTCACCTTCCACAAATAATAAATTCATTTTCCTCACACTAACAGTGTTCATAACAACAAGTAGTTTCCTTTCTCCAACTTACTAAGAAGTGTCCTGCCTCCTCCATATGTTGTATTTATATGCATCTTGTGCCTAGGTATTTCCTTCCCTCCTTGAAAAATTCACGGCTTTACAAATCCTTGATTTTTAGGGGCTACTAGTGGTCAAATACCTCATTTTCCACTTGTAAAAATCATCCCCGAGGAAACTCAAATCTGTCCCCCACTCATGGAGTCATGGTTAGTTGTTTTTAACCTAGTTGTTCCATTTGTCTTCCATTATTTAATTTTTTAAAAAGTTTATCTTTTACATGTGTCACAATCAGAGAAGTTAGTTGGGCAAGTCAAATCTTTTCCCAATAGTCATAAATAATTTATTATAATAATCAAATTCCAAATTCGGATTT
Source organism: Picea engelmannii (assembly GCA_009831015.1). NCBI lineage: Eukaryota > Viridiplantae > Streptophyta > Pinopsida > Pinales > Pinaceae > Picea > Picea engelmannii. Next base: position 109,129 of record ML804534.1, on the reverse strand, counting down.
TCCATAAATGGCAAATAATGTCCAAATCTGAATTTGCCAAAAACATAAATTTATTCCCAAGTACACTTAGACTTTAATAATCAATTATTTTTGGGGATATTACACCAATGGTATGTTGATAGGGGATGTTCCAAGAATATGATAGGATATCAAAACCAGTTCCTCGGTGTGAAAAATAAAGAAGAAGGAATGCTTAATTTTGGAGATGATGTCTCTTCCAAGATACTTGGAAAGAGTGCAATCAATCTAGGAACTCACAACGATAAAGCAGAAAATATGTTATTAGTTGAAAATTTGAATCCTAATGTCCTAATTGTAAGCTAGAAACATTTGATCAATGACACATACTCATATTTGACTCTCAAAAATGTGAGATTAGAAAGAAAGGCTCAGGAAAATTGGTGGCTATTGCACCAATGACACCCAGTGATGTATATATATATGTTAAACATAAAAGAATATGAAACATTTTGCATGGGTCAAGTAGATGAAAGTTGTCTATGGAACATAAGAATGGGACAAATAGGATTTGATAATTTGATAAAAGTTAGTAAAAAGGAGATTGTGAAAGATACGCAAAATATTATAAAACCTTCAAACTATGTTTGTAAACACTACCAACATGGAAAGAAGACAAAAATAAGATTCAAGAAAAACGAATTCTCTAAATAAAAACCATTAGAACTTGTTCATACTGACTTTTGTGGACCTATCGGAACTAAAAATATATAAGGTGAACATTACTTAATTGTATTCATTGATTACTATACAAGAATGAATTGGGTATCCTTTCTCAAAGAAAAATTAGAAGCATTTGAAAAATCTAAAATATTCAAAGCACGTGTTAAAAATGAGATTGATCTCAAAATCAAGTGACTAAGATCAAATAATGGAGGGGAATTTAACTCAAATGAGTTTAACAAGTTTTTTGAAACTCATGGAATTAAAATAAACTTTTCATCTCCAAGAAATCCTCCATGAAATGGAGTTGATGAGAGAAAAAATAAAATTGTTCTAGAAACAACTAGAACTATGTTAAATCGAACCAAACTCCTAGATATATATTGGAGAAAATCTATGTATATAACAGTGTACATACTTAACATATCACAACTTATAATTAACCTTGATAATACACCATATGAGTTATGGTTTGGTAGACCATCATCAGTCAAACACTTCAGAGTCTTTTGGAGAAAATACTATATAAAGAGAGATGATGATAACCTAGGAAAATTTGACTCGAGATCAGATGAAGATATTTTTCTTAGTTATTCTTCCAATAAAAGGCCTACATATGCTATAACCCAAGGTTTCACAAAATTATGGAAAGTGAAAATGTAAAAGTGGATGCTCTAAAATCAATAAGTATTAAATATAAACATCATTCACAATTTGATGAAAGAAGAAGAAATGATGATGATAATGAAGAAACTAAACAAATACAAGAGGAAGAATCACAAAGTGAAGAAGAAAAAGAAGAGGAAGAATCCCCAGGACAAGATACAAAAGAACCATCAAAGAGTGTAAACAAAAATCATCCTGAAAGTCAAATCTTTGGTAACAAAAGTGTTGGATATGAAACAACAAGAAAACTAACATATGAATAAAAAAAAACATTGGTATCCTTAATATAACCCTAAAAGTTTGCAGAGGCTAGAAAAGATGAGGACTGGATCAAATACATGAATGAAGAGCTTGATCAAATAGAGAAGAATCAGACCTTGGAGCTTATCCCAAGATCAAAAGACAAAAATGTGGTAGGTACCAAATGTATTTTTAAAAATAAAGTTAATGAATATGGTCAAGTTATAAGAAATAAATAAATATTGATGTTAAAAGGATATGCTCAAGTAGAAAGGATTGAATTTGAGGAAACATTTTCCCCAATATCCAGATTAGAAGCTATCAGAAAGTTCTTATAATTTGCATGCTTTAATAAATTAAAAATATATCAAATGCATGTCAAATCAACATTCTTAAACTGAATTTTAGAAGAAGTTTATATAGAACAACCTGAAGGATTTATGTTAGCATAAAATCAATACTATGTCTAAAAATTAAAGAAAGAATTGTATGGTCACAAACAAGATCTTATGGCATGGTTTTCAAGACTTTATAATCATCTACAAAAGAAAGGATACAAAATAGGAACTACTGACAACAATCTTTATATTAAAATTGAAAATCAAAATATGATTATCGATGTAGTATATATGGATGATATCATCTTCAGAAGTAATTTAAACCCTCTAAGAAATCAATTTGATAAAGAAATGAAAAAATAATTTGAGATGTCAATGATTGGTGAACTAACATTCTTATTTGGATTACAAGTCTCACAATCACACAAAGGCATATTCATATCTCAAAGAAAATACAATAAATAAATGTTGAAGAAATTTCAAATGGAGGATTGCAAACCAATGAGCACTCTTATGATTACATGATGAAAACTAACAAAATATGATGAATCACTAGAAATAGACCAAACCATGTATAGATCAATGATTGGTATCATATTATATGAAACAACAACAATACTAAATATCATGCAAGCTCTGGGATTAGTGGCCAAATTTCAATATGCACCTAAAGAAACTCATATGAAGGTAGTTAAAAGGATTTTCAGATATATCTAAGGCACCTTGAACTTGGGACTATGGTATGCAAAAGAATAAGACTTCACATTAACTACATATACTCACGCAGATTGGGAAATAAGT
>ML804534.1:25506-106356 GCA_009831015.1 Picea engelmannii | reverse complement strand
GGGGGAGAGGGCCCATAGTGATAATAGTGGAGGTCATTCAATGTAAGGTGGACTAGGTCCACTATATTATTAAATAAGGCCCACTATGGTAGTTAGATATAATAAATGGGTAATTAGATATAATAAATGTAACATGACTTAAGTCCTCTTACATTTATTATATCTAATTACCCATTTATTATATCTAACTACCATAGTGGGCCTTATTTAATAATATAGTGGACCTAGTCCACCTTGCATTGAATGACCTCCACTATTATCACTATGGGCCCTCTGGGCCCCCCCACTACCTCTCTAGCTACCTTACAAAGAGCACTAGTGGAGGACCATTCTTCCTAGGAAAATGTCTTGTGTCATGGATAAGTAAAACGCAACCCCCAATATCACTATCTATAGAAGAAGCTTAATATATTGCTACTACATCATGTTGCACTCAAGTAATTTGGATGAAACAAATTGTAGAAGACTTACAAGTAAGTATGATCTTTCAATTCTTTTTAAAATCCTTTCTATAAACCTTTCTAAAAATCCTTTCATGCAGTCAAAAACCAGGTATATCCCAATTAAATTTCATTTTTTAAAGGAAGAGATTTCTCTATAAAAATTTAAAGTTGAGTACGTGGATACTAAATAACATATTACAAATATGTTCACAAAACCTCTACCCAAAAGAAATTTTGAAAACCTTACAAAAATATTGGGGGTAATCTCCATATCTAATTAAATTGTACAAGCTTCATCAGAAAAAGAGTACATGGACAAGGGGAGCATAACCTAAGGGGGATCAAAGAAATTTCCCTTCTACCATTGATGTCAAAGGGGGAGAATAAATGATAAAACCCAGTTAATATTGATAAGGATTTTTTACTTTGTTTCCATCAATTGCAAAGGGGGAGAATGTCGAACATGGTGTGATGGTGTTGGGCCGTTGGCATTGATGTCATGCTATGGTATTGTCATTGATGTAAAAAGGGGGACAATTTTGGGCATGGTGTTATGGATTTGGCAGTGATGTCAAAGAGGTTTCATCATTATCAATGACTAGCATGGTATTACCATTCAGAAAAGCCCATGCATTATCTAAATCTTATTGACAAGTTGGTGTCTTCTCCCCATAATCATAACTTGGTTAAACTATTGCGTAGGCTTGATTAATGTCCATGTATTTCATAATTTCCCAACAAGAGTTTATGTTGAAATATGTTACCAACATCCATTCACAGAAAAATAATTTGATAATAAAAATAGGGGCATAATAACTAAGCTTGTTGTTGGAAAATTGGTTTGGATAGTTGGTTGTCATTGATGTCAACCCTTGGAGAGTGATCTTGGAAATTGATGTCAACCCTTGGAGAAGTCTATAAGACCTAGATATGTGGATGAGATAGTTGGAAAGTTTGTTACCATCTATATGATTGATATTTATGGTCAGTTAGTTGGGTATGTTTGATATAGTCTACATGTAGCCCAAGAAGTGTGGTTATGGGAGGTTATGTTTATTGAGGAATAACGACAAGAAGGATGGTCAAATTGCAGGTAAGAATATCATATATGAATATTACACATCGTGTCGGTTACAGTGATATGTGGTATGCCACATGGATCCTAATGGATAGGGAGATATGGCCTTGTGAAGTTGGAAGCCACAAAGAATGGGAAAGAAGCACTAGTTGGTTACAAGTCAATGACTAATAGGGAAAAGTAATTGTAATAAGAAATTCAAGGAGCCTTAAGATTAAGGAAAGATGTTGCCTAGAAAAAGTATAATAACCCTCAAGGAGTCTCTCATTTGTACACACACACACACACTTACATTGAATATATTTATAGTGCATTGTTATGGTCTAGTGATTTTGTTATGGTGTATTTTGGTATCTTCGTGAATGCGATGACAAGTTTGAGGAAGAGAACAAGGTGCAAGAAAAGTGAAAAAAAATTGGAACTGCAAAAGGAAAGGGTTTTTGAAAAAACCTAATTACTGAGATCCTCATGGGTTGTCCTATACCTTACAAGCGAGGCATCCACGTAGGTCAACTATTGTATGTCTATCTAGGAACTTGTATATTTGGGAAAATGTTAGTACCAAGTTGTTGATTGACTATGCAATAAGATACAGGTTAGATTATAGAGTAACAGGTCAGATATAGGACCATACATAAGGCTTAAGGATTATGTTTTTGGTGTTATGGTACATGCATGGTGATGATATGTTATGGTACATGCATCGTGATGATAAGATGTGATTTGGTGCATCTTGGTAATGTGATGGTACATTGATTAGAGACATTATTGGATGGTTTTTTTTTTGGGTTTAGTTACATGTTATGGTACATACTTGAGGCTTGGTACATTGTAATTTGGTGACATTAAGGAGCATGCTTGAGGCATGCATTTGAGGACCTTAGTATATGACTAGAGGAAATCATTGGATGCATGATGGATGTTGATTGAGGTCTACTTGTTGAGATACATTGATGGTATATATATTGGATACATTGACACATGGTTTATGGTAGTTGGTTGAGGCATATCATGAGTGATATGAAACATTATTGAGGTACATGGTTGGCATGTTGTATGGTTGATGAGGTTGTTTGTTTAATACTTGTTGAGGCATATCTTGGTCACATTTGTATGGTGTTGATGTACATGGTTGATGTGGATGGTTTGTACATGATGTGGTAAAAGTGGTGATATAGTTTTGGTGCATGGTTGAAGCACTTGTTATGGTACATGGTTACTGGTACATGTATAGGTTGATGAATGGTTTATGCATCATACAAGTTGGTACTTGATTGAGACACATATATTGTGATGGTATGTGGTTATCTTGGTGCATTCTTGGTAGAGGCATGTATTGGTGATGTTGAGCATATGGTTTGAGATATGATTTTGGTGATCTTGGAATGAGGTGCATATGGATGAGAGTGGATCTAGTTTTTTGTATGAGATAATGATTGGTTGGACAGGCTGATGTGACAGTGACAATGACAATGATAGTGACAGTGGGAGTGACAGTAATAGTGATAGTGTAAATTATAGTAGAAGAGTCTGTGAGAACTGGTGTACACTTATGTTTTAGGGTGGAAGGACGGGGCAAGGAAATGGGTTTGTAGCCTCCTTCTGGTTGGATATTGATAATTAGAGAGTTGGATATTCCTCCATGTTGGAGCCTGAGAACTAGGTGGTTGGAGCCACCTTCCAATTGGAGCCAGAGAAACTAGGGGGTTGTATCCTCCTCCAGGTTGGAGCCGTAGAATTCATGTATTTGTAGCTTCCTTCAGGTTGGATCCTGTAAATAGGGAGTTGTATCCTCCTTGAACTTGCAGCTGGATAATTGGGAAGATGACGCTTTCTATAAATTAATTATTGATGTATATAAGAAAACATTATGTTGTTTTCTCCCATTTTGTAATACTCCAGATATAAAATAGTATGCAGAACATAAATAATTATCTAGAAATGGAAGATAAACAATGATATAACCATAACAACACCACAATAATACACAAATAATACGAGAATAACACCAGAAATAACACTTTTATTACTGAGAGCAATGTTCACTTGCCTCTTCGAGGGGGGAAACCTCCAGCAAAGCAGAGATCTATTAAAATAATATCCAAGACAAAAATTTTCATACTCTCTACTCCTATTTATACTAAATATGTCTATAAAAAGAAAAATATAGAGGAAGATCCTTCTAGAAGCAACAACTTCTATTAGGTCTTCATACATTTGACTTATTATTCTTTATTTCTAGGACTTATTAATATTGACCTTTATTACATGGAAATATATTATTCTACCTATGTGAGGGGTTAGGTCCCTAACATTTACTCCCCCTTAAAAACTACCTTTTCCTTAAGGCTTGAGATGAGGAAATTATTGCAAAATGGTAGTGGGTTCCCAAGTGGCATCTACTAGAGTTATATCTTTCCACTGGACTAACACTTCCTTTGTGGTTCATTGATGCAGACGACACTCATGCTGGTCCAAAAATACTTGTGGTTGTACCCAAATGGAGCCTTATTCATCCAACTTAGGAAGGTTGGTTTGAGTTTGGCACTTAGTTTCAATCACCTTCTTTAAGCAAGTAACATGAAAAATAGGGTGGAGCTTAGAATGAATAGGAAAATATAACTGATACGACACTTGTTCCACATGCTTGAGAATAGTATAAGGACCATAAAATTTGGGCTCTCGTTGATGAAAATTGTCAGCCTTGAGGGAATTTTTATTATAAGGTTGCAGTCGAAGAAACACATGATATCCTTCTGCAAATTGATGTTCTGAGTGACCTTGATCTACTTGTTTATTCATGTGATTTTGGGCCATGACCAAAGTCTCTTTGAGGGTATCGAGAATATCCTCTCGAACTGTAAGTGTTTGGTCAACTGCCTCAACCTTCGAGACAACTAGAAACTATGAGAGAGATGAAGGTGGATTTTGTCCATATACCACATCAAAAGGAGTCATGCGGGTAGTTGTATGGTAAGAAGTGTTGTGCCACCATTCAACTAGTGGTAACCATTGAGCCCACTGATTTTTGATTTCTGATGCAAAACACCTCAAATATGTTTCCAAACACTTGCTGACAACTTCAGTTTGACCATCAGTATGGGGATGATGTAACACCCTGGGTTTCGAGCCCCCATTTTAAATAATGTATTCTTACAATGTTGAGAGTCTAGAGTACCCAAACAGTTATCAAAAAGACTAGTGTGCCCAAGAAATGTAATGTTCTGATCATTATTAATAATACATACATCGTTGGATGCTAGACAGATAAGGACTAGAATTATATGGGGCTATGATTACACAAGAAAGGGGGCTTGAGGGGATAAATGTTTATTTCCTATTTTAATTACCCATTCGTCTGAGGGGGTTGATCAATTATGTGGGATTATTGGGGAAGGCCAGGAGGTTCTTGATTCCCCATGAATTACTTAAACCCACCTCTGGTCTGATGGGGGGATTCGGCTGATGGCTCATTCATTGATTTCTTGTTTGCTCATTCATTCTCTATTTCATTCCTCCACTTGATCACTGATTCATGCATTCAATCTCTTGCTCACTTGTTCATTCATTCCATCCTTAAATACCGACTCATTGATCCATCCTCACCTGCATCTTGATTTGGGAAACGAAAATGAATTATTGAAGATTAGTCGCGGTATTGTTGGTTGTAGTGGTCGATGGTGTAATCCATTCATGACTTGAGGCATGCATGTCTAAGATGCATTGGCCTATGTCCATTGTTGTTCATAGTTTCCAGTATTGAGAGTTCCAACATTCATATTCTAGGCTAGTTGCATTGCAGCCCAAAATAAGGAGAAGGACTGCCTGAGGGGCTGTGTGGCAATGAAAGGTGGAGGTCCATTCTCTTGGGTGGTGTAAGTTGGGTAGAAGAGAGTTGGGTACTTGTATTGTTGTGAGTGTTGGGAAATCCTGTGAGAGGTTGAGTGTTGACTGGTTTGGGAATCCAAGTAACACTCTGGAACCATCCTTGTGGATTCATATCCCTGGCTCTAGGGTGACACTTTTGTCGAGATTTGGGAACAATAGCATCTATGGTTGGGTGGAATGTCCTTAGTCTGCAATTAGTTGGTGTTTTATTTTATAAAGATAAGTTCTCTCTATTATGGTATTATCTACCTGTATATGAATGTGTTATGCTGTGTATTTATTTATCATTTGATTACATCTTTAGAATATGCATGCTTGCTGGTTATTGTTGTGCATGTCATTAAATTATTTTTCTTTTTTGCATCCTTACTAATTTAAAAGGTTATCAGTAAGTGAAAGAAGTCCAAGGGTGCGGTTGAAGGTGGCATACCCTGACTTGTGGGTGGCTACGTATGTTACAGATTGGTATTAGAGCTTCTGGTTGAAACATCGGGTTGTTATGGGATGGGTCTGTTGGTTAGAGTCTCATGGTTGAGATCAAATTTTGACCATGAAGTTGAAAAAGTCAGGAGGAATGGCATTATAGAATCTACGCAGAAGTTAGAATGTCAGAGATCCTTGGTAAGGGTTTGAAGGATCGTGACCATCCCCTTCAAATTTGGGAGCGATCGCCACTATGGGATCAAGAGATATTTGGGATCGTTGGATCATAGGGAAGGTGAATGAGGTTCATCTGATGAAGGCAAATAAAAGGTTAAGTCACAATCGTCAGATCCCATTGGAGAGAGAGATCAATGACCAGGAGGCATTGTCGGGGCCCAAGTTGCACATGAGTTAATTTCCCAAGGTGGTCCCGCAATCCAAACCATGGTTTCACATAGGGGTTATGTGTCAGCCTCAGGAGAATTGTGGGGTGAAAGGACAAATACTCCAAACTATCGATGTGCGTCCCCCACAAATTGAAAGGGATTAAGTGATGTGACATGTTAGTGCCCGAATATTGAAACTCCGAATAGCCGAGGTAGATCCAGGTCGTTGATCCAAGTGGAAACATGGCAGGAGATCCTGCACTATGGCAGATAACCACTTCGAAAGAAAGACAAATGCGAAAATACAGAACTCTCGAAGGCCTGAAGCCCAGAGTTTGTTTGTATTTTCCATCAACAAGGACACGTGGCACTAGATCTCTCACTTTGGAGACTTAATACTTCGAAATATTTTGCACATCAAAGCACTAGGGCAAGAATTACTCGAATTCCCAAAGAAATTGAGTACCATTGATCTCAAATCAAAATGAATTGTTGATATTTGTAGCGGTATCTACCGAAGTCCAGAATTTTGGGGCTAATACGGATTGTCTGATAAGGGAGACACATGTCAACAGATTGGCTAGTTAGGGAATTCAGAGTTCAAGAGAATTGGAAGTTCGCTAGTGTGAAAACGCTCGAAGCCCAAAGTCCTGAAGCCCGAAGAGACAAAGTGATTCACATCCATTGATCTATAAGATACACGCATCGACAGATTGTCAACTTTGGGTGAAATCACTTCAAAGGGAAGCAAAAGAGGAGAGTTTGAAACTCCTGAAGCCCGAAGAGCTGAAGCGATTTAGAGTCATGGATCTGTGAGAGGACATGCATTAACAAGTCGTGAAATCTGGGTAAAATCATTCTAGGAGTAAGCAAGTGGGGGAAGTTGATACTTCTGAATGTTGAAGTCCCGAAGTGGATCTTGATCATTATCATGAATGAGGACAAGGATCAGTGACCGAGTTCTAGTTGAAGGTTTCGAAGTTTCAAAGTCTGGAAGCCCTAGATAAGCACTTTTTCATCTAAGCAGGGTCATGACCATGGTCACATGCAGTTGAGAGCTGAGGGAAGAAGGGATAATGGCCAAATTGGTTGTTTTTGAGACAAAAAAATGCTAAGCAAGGATTTAGCCGCGGTTTCTAGTCATGGTCACCTAGGAAGGTGGCTTGAAAGAAGCACCGGTGTAGAATTGAATTATGTATCGTCTAAAGGATAACATTGAAGTCTTATACAGTCCAGATTGATACATCTATGATCTTCATGAATTGAGAAGAAAAAGGACCTGTAACATGGTTTGGAAAATTTTGTTTACCATATGCATAATTCTAACAAAATGGTTGCTTGCACATTTTTCAGAATGAAGGGGTTTAAACACATCAACTCAAAATGTGTATTGAAGAAATGGAAGAAGGTGAGGGAGCCTCCAACCATGATAAGGAGTCCAAAGGATAGAATACCAGAGTTGGTAATGCAAAGATGGAGTCCAATGGATGAAAGGAAAGAGGAGAGAAGGAAACAATAATAGAGATGGTAAGAATCCTGAAAATAGAAGTTCATAGCTACAAAGTAGACAATGAGAGACTAATGAGAGAGAAAATTTAGATAAATGCTCGAGTACTGTAGAGCTTAAATCCATTGCAGAGGTAAACAAAGAAGGGATCAAACTCAAAACAATAGGAAGAAGGTAGGTTTCATGAAAGAAGAGAAGATCATGGGAGAGTTGGTTATTCGAGAAGCACCAACAGAATTCATAGACACCACTCACCTCCTTACTCGAAAAAAAAGTTTTATTCATCGGAAGATTCCATAAGCAGTATAGAGGTGTCTTGTGTTAGGCACAATAGAAGGAGATAGGTAGTGGATAGTTTTCAAGGAGAGATGAGGAAGCTTAAGACACCATCCTTTGATGGTGAAAAAGAAAGGGAAGATGATGCCGAAGCATGGTTTCTTGGACTCAGAAGATATTTTTTAGTTGCATAACTATTCATCAAACCTAGAAGCCAGGATTGCCACCTACCATTTACATGGGAAAGTTGCATTGTGGTGGGATCAACTGAAGCAATTTGAACATGTTAATGAGAATAAGATCACTTGGAAGAAGTTCAAGAAGTACTTCCAGAAGGAGTACCTCTCAGAGCATTTCTATGACAAGAAAATGTAGGAGTTCTTTGAACTCAAGCTGGGATGCATGACTATGTCATAATATGAGAATAAATTCTTGGGATTGTTAAAATATGTTGGGTTTATAAAAGATGAAAAGGTAAAGATACAGAGGTTTTTGAGTGGATTTCCAACCTTTTATAAAGAAAGGATTAGGTATGATGAGTCCAAGACCTTGAATGAGGCCATCAGGAAAGATAAATACCCATATCAATAAGGACACAGAAGAGAATTCCTTCATAAATCTTGGAAGGATAAGAGGAAGGAGAAGTCTGATCAGAGGAGGAAAGGATTCAAACCTCCCTTCATAAGGAATGAGCCTAATAGAAATCATCAATATTAGTATGCTAAGGGTGAATCCAAGAAAGAAGACTCCTTGGGAAAAAGGGGAAGACCACCTATCCAATGTTGGGGATGCAAAGAAGATCACTTGTAAAAGGATTTCCCACATAGAAAGGAAATAGTGAGTATTGTTCACAACATCCAAGAGGCAACAACAGTCGAAGTTATGGGAAGAATATATGAAGCCTTAGATGATCGACAAGCATAGTACCAATCCAGTATGATTGAGGTGGAAGGTAAGATCATAAATCAGCATGTTGCTATTTTAATTGATTCAGGAGAAATTCATTGTTACATTGATCCTAAAATAGTGGATAGATTAAACTTGGAGAAAAGTAAGCTTGGAAAATCAAGTTTCATTTAGGTAGCCACTGGAACGAAAAGTACAATCCATGATATGGTCAGAAGTTTTTCCATAAGTCTTAATGGTGTGAATACAAATGTTGATCTAAATATCATACCATTGGGGTCTTGTGATATTCTAATTGAAATGTATTGGTTGGAGAAGCATCATGTTGTCCTAGATTTTCGTAACAAGACATTTACATGTCTTGATGGAGATGGAAAACAAAGCACTATGAAATGATTTCCAAGACCCATCTCTACAAGCGATATTTCAGCCTTATAGTCGAAGATATGTTTTAGGAAAGGATGTAAATTGTATGCATATCATGTGGAAGAGCTAGAAAATACAAAGGGGAGAAGCCTTGAATATTTCTCAGTACTACAAGAATTTGACTATGTATTCCAAGAAATACCAGGGCTGCCACTAAGAAGGGAGATAGATTTCTTAATTTATTTAGTGCCAGGAGCTTCCCTGGTGTCAAAAACACCTTACAGAATGAGCACCCCTGAGTTAAAAGAATTACAAATGCAGTTAGGGGAATTGTTGAAGAAAGGGTACATACATCTAAGTGTTTCACCTTGGGGGGCACCAGTACTTCTTGTTGAAAAAAAGGATGGAACCTTGAAACTGTGTATTTACTTTCAACAACTGAACAAGTATACCATAAAGAACAAGTATTGTCTACCCATAATTGATGACCTCTATGATCAGTTAAGTTGAGAAAGGATATTTTTGAATATCGACCTAAGGTCAAGATACCATCAGGTAATAATAACAGAAGAAGGCATTCATATGATAGCCTTTCAGACCAGGTATGGGCATTATGAATTTGTAGTGGTTCCATTTGGACTGACCAATGCACCAGTTGTCTTTATGTGCTTAATGAATGGCATATTCAAAAATTATTTGGATAAGTTTGTCATAGGGTTCTTGGATGACATACTTGTCTATTATAAGTCTGAAGAGGAGCATGAACATCACTTAAGACTGGTATTGCAAGTGATGAGAGAGCATCAATTGTATGCCAAGTTGAGTAAGTGTTCTTTTTATCAAAAGAATATCCATTACTTGGGACACATTATTTCAGAGCAGGGAATAGAAATAGATACAGAGAATATTGAATCCATTAGAGGATGGCCAACACCCATAAATGTGTTAGAAGTCAAATATTTTATGGGATTATCTGGTTACTACATAAGGTTCATAGTAGGGTTCTCTAAGATTGTTCATCCCATCACTTCTTTGCAAAATAAGGGAACTAAATTTGAATGGACACCTAAGTGTGAAGAGAATTTTAATATGTTGAAGGAATTACTTACTAGTTCACTTGCGTTAAAGATTGTTGGCCCAAATGAAAGTTGTGTGGTATGTACAGATGCATGTAAGGAAGGAATTGGGGGAGTCCTTGTGAAAAATGGACATGTCATTTGTTATGATTCCATAAAGCTTAAGGAGCATGAAAGGAACTATGCCACACATGACTTGGAGATTGCTACCATTGTCCACACCTTGAGGATGTGGAGGCATTTTCTCATGGGGAAGAGATTTGAATTAAGGACAGACGACATTGGCCTGAAGTATCTTTTTGAACAACCAACCTTGAATGCCAAGCAAAGAAGATGGATGGAATTTTTAAGTGAATATGACCTCGATATCAAGAATATAAAAGGAAAAGATAATAAAGTTGATGATGCACTTAGTAGAAGAGTGAATCTCATGCATGTTGTTGCTGTCAGTATGCATCAGTTGGACTTGTAGAGAAGAATTTTAGATGGTCTTGTTACAGATCATCATTACCTACAAGTAAAAGAAAGATTAAAACAAGGATATGTACAACAACAAATAAAGGAGTATGAGATAAAGGAATATGGATTACTCATGCATAAGAATATAATCTATGTTCTTAGTTCCGGAGAACTGAGGAATTTGGTATTGAAGGAAATGCATGATGTTACTTATGTTGGACATCTCGATTATCAAAAAATGATTACAAGAGTAAGAATCCAATTATTTGGCTGGTAATGAAAAAGGATGTTGTTGATTACATTGCTCGATGTATGGAATTCCATAATTATAAAGTTCAACATAGGCATCCAGCAGGGTTGCTACAACCTTTACCCATCCGAGAGAAGAAATGGGAAGTGATCACTATGGATTTCATCACAGGATTACCCAGAAAAAATAAGCAGCATGATTCAATCATGTTGGTGGTTGAAAAATTAACAAAGGTTTCTCATTTTGTTCCTGTAGAAACAACACATACAACGACTAACATTGCAGAAATTTACATGAGGGAGATTGCTAGGTTGCATGGGATACCTAGGAAAATTGTCTCGAATAGAGATACAAAGTTTACCTCCAATTTATGGAGGGGGTTGTTTAAATTATTTGGTACAAATCTAAACTTTATCACATCATACCATCCTCAATAAGATGGAAAAACAAAGAGGGTCAACCAAATAATTGAAGACATGCTAAGAATGTATGTGATGGATAAGACATCTAAGTCAGAAGATTACTTGCACTTGATCGAGTTTGCATATAATAATGGGTATCAAGCTTCATTGAGAATTATCCCATTTGAATCCTTTTATGCTAGGAAATGAAATATTCCAGTGGGATGGGACAACCTAGAAAACAGAGTGGTACTTGGGCTAGAGTTGCTCAAGGATATGGAAAACTAGATGGTTAAGATCAAGCAAAATGTAAAGGCTTCTTAGGATAGAAAGAAAGTTTATGCAGGTAAGAATAGGATAGATAGATAATTTAAAGTAGGGGATCATGTTCTTCTAAAAGTGAAAGACGAGAAAATTTCTTTGAAAATGGGTAGTTGTACAAATCTGGCAGCCAGATTCTGTGGTCCATTTGAAATATTGGATAGAATAGGGTCAGTTGCATACATGCTTGCATTTCCTTCTTCCATGAATGTGCATAATGTATTTCATGTCTCTTTGCTAAATAAATATGTACATGATCCTAACCATGTTATTGATTGGCATCTGATTCAGTTAGAGACAGAGGGAGACTTTCAGGTTCACCTAGTGCGAGTATTGGACAAAAAGGTCAAAATGCTCTGGAATCGAGTTATAGAGCTGGTAAAATTTCAGTGGACCTACTACCATCCTGAAGATTCTACCCGGGAGCATGAATATGCCATGCAGGAAGAGTACCCACAGGTTTTTGAATAAATTTTGAGATTTTGATCTCTATTTTGTATATGCACTCAGGACAGTGCCAAAATAAGGGGGAGGGGATGTAACACCCTGGTTTTCGAACCCCCGTTTTAAATAATGTATTGTTACAATGATGAGAGGCCAAAGTGCCCAAAAAATTATTAAAAAGTCCATTGCACCCAATAAATGTAATTTTTTTATTATTATTAATAATACATACATCGTTGGCTACTAGACAGACAAGGATTAGAGTTATAGGGGACTATGATTCCACGAGAGAGGGGGCTTGAGGGGATAAATGTTTATTTCCTGTTTTAATTACCCTTTTGTCTAAGGGGGTGGATTCGTTACATGGCTTATTGGGGAAGTCCAGGAGGTTCTTGATTCTGCATGAATTACTTAAACCCGCCTTTGGTCTGATGGGGGGGTTCAATTGATGTCTTGTTCATTGATTTCTTGTTCGCACATTCATTCTCTTATTCATTCCTCCACTTGATCATTGATTCATGCATTCATTCTCTTTCCCACTCATTCATTCATTCCATCCTTACCTACCCAATCATTGATCCATCCTCACTCGCACCTTGATTTGGGAAAGGGAAACAAACTATCGAAGATTAGCCACAGTATTGTTGGCTGTAGTGGTCGCCTGTGTAATATAGCCATGACTTGAGGCCTGCATGTCTGATATTTGTTGGCCTATGTCCAACATTGTTCATAGCTACGATTCCTGAGAGTTACAACATTGATATTCTGGACCAGCTGGACTAGAGCCAAAAGTAAAGAGAAGGGTTGCCTGAGGGACTATGTGGAAAAGAAAGGTGGAGGTCAATTCTCTTGGGTGGTGTAAGCTAGGTAGAAGAGAGCTGGGTACTTGGATTTTTGTGAGTGTTGGGAAAGCCTGTGAGAGCTTGAGTGTTGACTAGTTTTGGAATCCAAGTAACACTCTAGAACTGTCCTTGTGGATTCATAGCCCTGGCTCGGGGGTGACAATGTTGTTGAGATTTGGGAATAGTAGCGTCTACAGTTCGATGGAACGTCCTTGGTTTGCAGCCAGTTGGTGTCTTATTTTATAAAGATAACTCCTCTATGTTATGGTATTATTTACCTGTATATGAATGTATTCCGCTGTGTATTTATTTATCGTTTGATTACATCTTTAGAATATTCATGTTGGTTGGTTTTTGTTGTGCATGTCGTTAAATATTTTTTATTTTATGCATCCTTACTAATTTAAAAGGGTATCGGTAAGAGAAAGAAGTTCAAGGGTGGGATTGAAGGTGGCGTACCCCAACCTATGGGTGAATGGGTATGTTACAGATGATAATTTTTGATGAGATGTAATTGGGTTCCTTGTATCTTGAATAGTTCTTTCCAAAAATTGTTGGTGAAAGTTGGGTCATGATCAGAAAAAATAGAATGAGGAATTCCATGAATCTTGAAGACTCAGTCCATGAAAAGTTGAGCCACAATGGAGGTTGTAAATGGGTTTTTAAGAGAACATAAATGAGAATAATTGGAAATAGGATCAACTACCACCATGATTACTAAGTTATTTCCCAATTTAGGTAAGGCTACAATAAAATCCATAAAGATATCCTACCAAATAGGAGGTGGAATCGAAAGCGATTGTAGTGTGCCAGGAGACTTCATTGTTTCTCCCTTTTTGCATTGACAAACATCACATTCCACAACAAAATTGTGAATGTCCTGTTTCATACCATCCCAGAAAAAAGAATGTTTGACCTAGTCATAGGTTTTGGTAAACCCTAAGTGCCCAACGGTGGGTGTAGAACGAAGCTCCAAAAGTACCGTTGATTTAATTTTTTACTTTTTACTTAAATACAAATGACCTTTTTATCGAAGCTCATCATTGATCCAAGAGTACCTTGGGGATACTATAAAGTTTTCCTGCAATTGTGGTATCAAATGCAAACTTTTGGGATCGTGTAGCCATTCCTGACAAACATCCTTGATCCAATATGGTACAATCAAGGAGAGATAAAAAAGGGACCCTTCATCTTCATATTTTCTGGAAAGTGCATCAACAACCACATTGGCTTTTCCTTTCTTGTAAATGATCTCATAATCATGTCCAAAGAGCTTAGTCACCTATTTTTGTTTCTCTAGGGAGGAAAGGCATTGTTCTAGAAAATACTTGAGGCTTGGATGATCTATTTTAATTTGGAAGTGTTTCCCCAATAGATAAGGGCTCCAAAGATCCACCGCATGTAGAATAGCCAACAATTCATTTTCATAGATTGATTTTCCCAAATGCCACTCTGATAGTTGTTTGTTGGTAAAGGCCAGAGGTCGACCCTCTTGCATAAGGACTGTGCCAATTCCTTTCCCAAAAGAATCACATTCCAGGACAAAGGTCTTTGTGAAATCAGGAAGGGTGAGGACAAGAGTGGTCCACATGGTCATCTTCAAGGTTTTAAAAGCTTGAGAAGATACTCAAGTCCAAGTGAGAATTATTTTTAAGGAGAGCAGTGAGAGGTGTTGCAATATTTCCATAATTCCTAACAAACTTGCGATGATAACCTGTTAAACCCAGAAATCCATGCAAGATTTTACAAATTTTTGGGTGAGGCCATTCTTGCATAGCTTCAATCTTTTTAGGATCCACCCTAAGACTGGCCTTTCCAACAAGATGACCCAAGTAATCAACTTCTGAGGTTCCAAAAGCACATTTATATTGTTTCAGGAAAAGTTGGTGCTGAGAGAGTAGATGAAGAACTCGATCCACATGAGCAGGATGGGTTGTCCATGTTTTACTATAGATGAGGATATAATCAAATAAAACTAAGAAAAAATGATGGATAAAATGATGTAAGACATGATTCATGAGGCTTTGGAAAGTGGAGGGAGCATTACAAAATCCAAAGGGCATGCAAAAAAAATCATAGTGGCCCTCATGAGTTATAAATGAAGTCTTAGGAGTGTCTTCCTTGTTCATACAGATCCGGTGGTATCCAGAACAAATATCAAGTTTAGTAAAGAATTGGCCACGACTCAATTCATCCAAGAGGTCATCAATGATAGGAATGGGAAATTTGTCTCTAATGGTGAGTTTGTTGAGGGTGCGCTAGTTAGGACACATGCGCCAATAACCTTCATTATTAAGGACAATGACTAGATAATAAGAGTAGGGGCTCGTACTAGGGTGGGTGGCACTTGTGTTGAGAATTTCTTGAACAATTTTCTCAATTTCATTTTTTTGGGAAAAGGGATGATGATAGGGACAGATATTGCGAGGAAGGATTCCTGGGACAAGGGGGATGGAATGATCATGAAAACCATGGGAAGGAGGGAGTCCATGGGGAATGGAAAAACCCACTTTATGTTTAGAGAGGATGGATTGGAGGTCCTGCAACACAGAGGGTGTCTCAGTGGCATCTATGGCATGGAGTTGGGAAATAATTCCAGAATGAACTTTTTTGAGCAGGGTCTCCATCTGATGGGAATCAATGATCTCTAGGGAACCATCGGTGACTCCTTGGAACTTATATTTTTGGCCCTCCTGGTCGAATTGCATGGTAAATACCTTAAAATCCATGAGAATGGGACCCAAAGTCCTTAGACATTATGCACCCAACACAGTGTCACAGCCTCCCATGTTGATAGTAAACATATGATATTTCATGTGGTACTCACCAATTTGGAGACACGTATTTTCAAAATGTCATCCACATTTCATGGACCCACCATTGGCAATCATAATTTGAAAATTATTGATGGCACATATATAACAATTAATTTCTCGAGAAATGCGGTGATGACTAAAACTATGGGTGCTTCCACTATCAACAAGAATGATGACCTTCCTATGTTTAATGTAACCAATTAGCTTGAGGGTTTGGGGAGTAGAGAAGCCATTGAGAGAATTTATGGAAATGACTAGTTCTACTTTAGGAGAGTTGGAGGGAGGGATCATGTCATTTGGTTCAGGTGACATGGACACAAGGGGAGCCTCAACATCATCTTCTGAAACATCCTCCGAGATGGCCATAAAAATATTTTCTTCCTTACACTTGTGCCCAGAAAAATATTTTTCATCACAATTATAACAAATACATTTGAGTTGGCATTCAACCATTTCAGCCCTGGTCAATTTCTGGATCTTGAGTGGAGTAGAAGGACAAGTGGGAGTGATTGGTTTAGTGTGAGGAATAAAGGAGGGTTTTTTTATTTTGATAAGAGACAACCTGTTGTGATTCCTTATCTATTTTAGTACCTTCCACCCAAATCTGAGGCCGATCCATGAGGACATGGGAACAAATCTCATCCTTGAGGCCACTGATAAAACATTCTTGGAAAAATGCGTCATACATGGCCTCTGTACGAAAATCCAATCGCTCAAAAGTGGCTATAATGTCTTCCACTATGAAAAATTGGTTTAACTTTCCCAAATGACCTAAATGGTTGGTGTTAGTGTCAAAGCATTCATAAAGGTTTTCCACAAAGTGTGTCTAAGCAACATACCTTTGGCAGGCATTTTTTTTTCATTTCCACCATTGCCAACATTCTTGATATAGATGGAGAATGCCATACAGGATGTTTTCCAACTCTTCTGTAATTCCATACAAAGAGAAATAATGTTCCATTTGAGTTACCCAACCAGTGGGATCCAATCCATCAAATTTGGTCACATCCAAATGTGGAAGGTGTAGGTCACGTTGAAAGTGATGGGGCTAAAAATTCTAGGAATGGGAGGAAGTTTCACCTTTGGTTTGCAAAGGTAGGTCAGATGAGGGAAGATTTGTAGGGATATGTTGCTTCACATAGATCATCATAGTGAAGGATTCAAGATGGGTATAAAGGTCTTGTTTGTGGTGTTCTATTTTGGAGTTGATGGAGGAATGCATTTTTTATTGATGGTGGAAATATTGACACTGAGTTGTCTCACTTATTGTTGAGTTTATGTGAAATTAGAGATCAAGGTATTGAAGTGAGATTTCAAGTCTTGCCTACAGGTGTGGGCCATGATGAAGAATGAGCACGAAAATTGGTAGTTTGGACCACACATAAAATGGGTTATGGGTGAAGTGTATCATAATGATCAGGGTGATGATTTGAATCCAATGGGTTAAAGCCAAAATAAGGGTCTTGGAAGTGGGTCGGGTCCATGAGAAAAAACAATTTTCTAAAAAATGACAGGTATGATTGTGATAAGGGAAATGAGAGGAATCCAACGGGATAGGTCTCAAATAATGGTGCCAATATGAAGAATGTGTAGTAATTTCCAGTGATGAAATGCATAAATGATTAACAGGAAGAAATGTGTAGTAATTTCACAACCCAAATGCAGGAGACACAGTTGTGCGGAAATAGATATTATCTATTCTTTTTTTGTTTTTGTCCCAAGGGTTAGGGTATTCAAGGGTTCTATAGACAAATTTTTTCCCTATGCTATATCTCTCTGATATACATGCGGGGTCCAATAGTAGTACTCGATGCAAAATCTCAGGGCACCAACTAAGGAGGCTAGACCATGCCTTTAGTCGTACTACCCGACTACCCAAGTACTACAGAGTATCTATCTGAGTGTTGTTCCCGGTGGCACTATAGCAGTCAGGAATTCGATCGGTTTATCTATAGAGGGATTCAAGAGATCTAGGTCGATTTGTATACATATGTTTTCTGATGCGCTACCACTCGAAGGGGTACCAACAAGGGTTACTAGGGTGGCCAAAAGATGTGAGATTTGTTGAGGGAAAGATATGCAATTATCTTACTCAAGCATTTTTGGATCTTTCTCAGCTAATGCAAGATAGTTGGGAATGTTACCCTATGTTTATAGCCTCAAAAAGTGTTTCCCAATCCACAAGTATTAAGTACAAGGGGTTATCCTAGTTTTTAAATAAAAGATTATTGCAAAATCAATATAACATTTTCATACCATTTTCTAAATCATACAAATGAAAAAGGTAAATGTGGATACAAAAGAAAAAATACCAAGTCACATATCAACACAGATGAGACAGAAAAGCAATCGCTTATTTCATTCTAATAATCAAAAGAGTTGCTCTCTTTACAAAAATCCTTGATGGAGTTTGGACCAAATTCAAACGTAGATATCCTCGATGAAAACCATACAAAAGGAATCTTACATGAATTAAAAACTTAATTTTAAAATATGGATCAACTTGCTACAGATTGTTTCCCACTCGACTTTGCACAATATCCTTTATCAGTCGTGAAATCTAATTCGTAAAAAGACGAGTCTACACAGACTATCAAAGATAGATCAACACCTCTGAAAAAAAGTGTCTGAATGATGTAATTCAACATTGAATATTGTTGTCTACAATAGGACCCTGTTGTCATAAAAGAGAATTAGGATTTCAATGAATTGAAGAATGAATAAAAATTGAACTATCTCAATAAAACTCAAGAGAAAACATTAGTATGCTTTCTCCTTCTATTCTCTCCTTTTTCTTCCTTCTCATTTTTCTTTTATGCATCCCAAATTAGTTGAAGTAGTTAAACCACTTCATTTAGTTAAGTTAACAAAAACTCAACTAACTTTTAGTTTAGGGGAAGAATTAATATAATAATAATAATAATAAGGGTCTTTTAATAAATAATAACTAGTAGGTGGGACCCCTTGTAACTCCCTTTAATTTCTTTAATAAAAATAAACATAACTAGACAATAAATCAGAAACATCTCTCATTTTGGTTCCCATAATCATTCTCATAATTTGAAAATTAAATATCAATGATATTTCAAATCATATCCAAGCATATAATATTCAAACTATCCAAAAATAGTATGTTGTCCAAAAAAATCAGCAGTCCACTATTCCTAATAAAACAATCGTAAAATATACTCAAAAACCGTATTTGCCACTTTGGGAGGAAATTTTCCCTTTATTGTTTCTATCTCTTTTTGAATTCTCTTGAATTATCCCTAGGTTGTGTGGAGCCTTTGGGATTTATCTTACTGATGATACGAGAACAATCGTTTCTCAAGTGCATGCGAGAAGAAACAGATTTGGTTTAATCACTTGTGGGGGAGGAGGGGGAAGCAAAAACTTTTGCTTTGTCATGCATATGGTGGGCTTCAGTTTTGATTCCTTTGCTTGCGTAGGAGGACTGTACAGGTGACTGTGCAAGGGAAATCTGAAAATTTGGGTTAACAGGTGGAGGAGCAAGTAGAGACAGATTTGGTTAGCCACGATGTTTGGAGACTATTGGGTGAACAATCTCCTTCCATATGTCGTTATCAGGGACTTGAGGTTGTAATGAAATATGATGGGGCACAGGGATACCAGGGACATGATGAGGTTGGAAGGGACGCCTCTGTGGTCTAGGTTGGACTAACCCTTGTCCAATCCAATTGAAAAATCCAACTTGGAAGAGTTGGTTTAACTCTTGAGGATATGCATCAAAATGTATTGAGAACCTTGGCCTTTTAGGCCCTTTTTTCCAATTCCCTCTACCCCTATTATTTCGGCCATGCCTTCCTTTGTTGAAGAATCTCATCCTGTATGCAATGTTTATTAGCAACTAGCTTATTAAACAAACCATACATGACATCTCTTAATATGAAACAAAGTTTGGCTCACCAATCACATTATACCCATGCAATCCAATCCATATAATTCATTTAACAATTGTCAATGAGCAGGGGGTGAATAAGGGTTCTAAGATATCTGAGCGGGTTGTATTGAGAAAAAAAGTGAGAAAATGAAAGGGAGTAAGAACATGATTACTGATCGACAATTCATTAAACAATCAATTGTGTAACAATAATCAAATCATATGAGTTGTGATCCATCTCTGTGTTATTTATTAATCATTGTAATACATAGTTCTAATTTAATTTTAAGAATAGGGCATGTAGAATGAATCTAGGATTGTGAGGAGATTTGTATTGAGCGAAAAAATGAGAAAATGGTAGGGAATTTGATGGATATTGTTCATAAAACAAATTAAATAAATCATACAATCATAACTTTGTTCAAAATTAATCCAAAAAGCATCCACTTCTAAAACCAACATTCACTGTTTCTCAATTATATACAAAATTTCTTGTTGTTTAAACAAATAAATTTCCCAAAATTCCTTAATTCCCAAAACCTTTCCCATTCAACAATATTGTTTATTATAATGTTGATCCCTTCTTCTTTTTTCCAAAAATAATCAAAACATGCACATCAATATGATTTCCATGTATCATTGATAATCCATAATGAACCACGATAAACAATCAACATCCACTATTTACCAATCAACAATCAGGCCCAATTAAAATGTACACAAGTGTCTTCTAAAAAAAAATGTGGACAGACTTAAAAGCATGCTAGATCCTATAAAATACTCTAATCAATCAATATTTAACCAACAAAAGTCAACCCAACATAAACCCCTAGCTTGATCGTTTTGGGTATAATTTATTTTTTAAAGAATTTATAGCTTGTGCGAAGTTTCCAATATAACAAATCATGTATGAGCGAGCAGAACTTGATTGACACACATGCATCATTTTTTACCTTGTCAGAACCCTAATCGGGCTTAGTAAAAATTAAACAAGTATTTTCTTATGCAATCAATACCACTCTAGGTAAAACATAGTGAGAGAAACCATAACAAATAGGAAGATAGTCCTCGACTGTATGCAACCATTTGTTTCCATTCTTATTTGTTCAAACAATTTTATCATAGAAGGATCAGACAGAGACTCAACGAGAGAGAAAGTATCTTTAAAATACTTCCATAACTATTTAACTGATAACCAATACTTGACAACCCCAAAAGGTGCCCGAGGAGAGAAAATACAAGTGAGATTCCAAATCAAGCTCTATTAAAATCAAATGTAGGGAGACAACAAGAGCATGTTTATCCTTTTAAACAAAAATACAGAGAGTTCATGGTCTTCCAAACTTATATCTATTTCACCATCGATTTAAAATCAAATGTAGGGAGACAACAAGAGCATGTTTATCCTTTTAAACAAAAATACAGAGAGTTCATGGTCTTCCAAACTTATATCTATTTCACCATCGATTTACAACCACAGGCCAAAAAACAATTTTGAAACAAACAATAATGAGCCACACATACCTTACTTATTAGTCCAAGCCATTGAAGAAACCAATAGTTAACACCCAAGGAGAGAAAATATAGTAAGAGTAAAATAAACTAGTGCACACAAGTGCATCTAACACTTGTAGAGAAGATATGAGGGTTAACTTAATAGTCATGGGTATTTACACACAGAGAGACAATTCCTCTTTCCAATCACTCGGGAGGTTAATAAATTTTGACAACCATTAACAATGAGACCACATACTCCATTATAGCGGGAATGATAGGGGTGGTGTATGAAACCCTTCACATATGATATTCATTAAACATACAGGCATGTATTAATATTCAAGTGACCAATATTGGACATTTTGGCAAGCTTTCGATGAAAAGATAGTTAGGAATGAGCTATAATAGCAGTTCAGGATCTGATAAAAGAACACACCACTGTTGGAAATTCCTTTGAAACTGGGTAAGGATTACCTCAATGGCTAAGAGGAAATGAGTTAGCCAACAATGATACAGAACAAAAACCCTCAATCATCAACCTAGAGCCATATTGCACCACTGTTGCTTATCATTCTACAAAGACCCACCATAAAACTACACTGACTGACCAAACAACGTGCAACTTAATAATACCCATTCTTTTTCTTGCAATTTCCAACATTTTACAGTCCTCACAGAGAGCCCTAACACCACATTTACACACAACCAAAAATCTCAAAAACACACAAAATCCAAGCATCATTGAGTCATCATTTGGTTCATACAACAGAGAATACATCATGGATGGAAAGAAAAGAATAATACCTTTGGGAAAAATGCTTAAATGGTGATTTGGCTTAGCCTTCCTTTCCAAAAACCTGAAAATGCGGAGCTTCACAACCAACAGAGAGAAATTGAAAAAATGGAACAAAGCTAGGGTGACAGGCAATAGGGAATGTATTGAGTGGCGTGCAGTAAATGCACGTCGCTTCCATCACCTAGCCCCATTCAATTCGATGTACAAGATATCCCAATAATCATAACATTCAGCAATAATCAAGCCATATAACCAATGAATATTCAATGCTTAAACATTGTGACATCTAAGACGATATCCATTGCATACTATGCCACCTAAGATAGTTTACACATTAACCCTTTCCATAAATCCATGCAATAATCCATATCAACAATTCTATATGCACCTCCATTCAAATCTAATGAAATTCGCATAGTCCATTAACCAAACAAATAGCATAACAGTTAGGACTAACACTAGTATTCCTTTTACATAGTTCCTTCCTTTTTCTATAACTTTAGAACCTTTTTCATATATTTTTTCTTTGTTTGGATCATGCTACCATTAAATTATCCATTGCATATATGTGGCTAATTAATCAATCATAAGAATTAGTAAAAAAGTTATAAGATGGCATATGTAAACAACATGATCCTCATACACATAAAATTGTTTTGTGTCACAAGAGATTACCAAAATCATCCTACAATAATGCATTATCCACTTATTATCACTCCAAATGAAACCAAGAGTGCATCGTCAAAAATGTAGGGTTGTGTAGGCAACATCAAAACAACAACAAAACATGTCTAATATGTCTATCCTTGTGCCACTAGTTTACAAGGGGTTCCCACCTACTAGTATTATATTATTAGCATAGTTAAATAATATCACTTTAGCAATACTTTGAGTGCAGTATTCATCGTTACAATTTTAATCGTCAACAAACTAGCGACTCCACAGGGAAATTTGTTTCCAACAGATTAAGAACTCGTAATGGATGGTTTCGTAGACCAAGTAACATCATATCAAGAAGATATAAATCAAAATGATTATGAAATAAGGGAAAGTGAGCGGATTTAAGGGAAAAATGATCAAGAATTTTGGAATAACTCATGGAAAGTGTTAAGTATGAAGGGGTTTATCCCTATAAGCATAATCATTCAACTAAAAAGTATTCTTGACTTCCAAGAGAAAAATTTTCTGAACTTTCTCTTTTGAATCTTGAAATCGATGAAAGAAAAGGAAAGAAGAAGAGGGATAAAACCAACTATCCTATAAAACAACATTTAAAGAATATAACAATTTAAATGATGTTTTCAAGAGGAACATCGTGACAACTGTGTAACTCAATTTTTATTGATTAAAAATACTTTCCAAAAATGTCATTGTGGGAAAACTGATCCAACATTTTATTTTGACAAGAAATGAAGTCAAAAATAATAAAAAACAAGAAATTTCATAGTTTAAATGAAATTGCAGAATTGAAATAACAAAAACAAAGTGACAGAAATGTAAAAATAGAGTTGTAAAAACCTAAATGTAAACATAGAAATGAAAAACTACTACAATACAAAAAACAGTCTATACAACATTAAACTTTTCAAGTTGGTTCCACATAATCCTTTAAGTGAGAACTGTTAGTGTTGTAGGAAAAAAATCTCTCGTGTAAGTCCTTTAGAATGTAATAATTTGCTCCCAAGACAAAATCCATCTTAAAAGCACCCAGCCTTAACTTTTGAAACTTTGAATACCTTCCTCTATCAGCCTGAGATGAATCCCACAACAATACCTTCTCATTGACTTTAAATTTGACATCTTTGACACTCTTGTTGAATTTTTTTTTAACAATATGTTTTCTTCTCTTTATATTATCCAAGGAAAATGTCCTTTACTCCTCTAAATCCAAAAGTGCATTCATTCTTTGAGAAACAACGGAAGAATTCAATTCTTCAACCTGTAGCATTAACCTTAAGGATGAAAGTTCCATCTCAGTAGGAAGAATGGATTTTGAACATAAACAAGATGGAAAGGAGTGAAAATAGTGCTCACCTTGGTCATAGTGTGATCTTCCCAAAGGCTGTAAGTGAGGAGTGTGTGCCATTGACGAGGCTTATCTTAAATGAGCCTCTTGATAATCCTTACCATATTATTATTGGCAGAATCAACCTGCCCATTACCTTGGGTATAATAAGTTGATGAGGTAAAATGTTTAACCCCCAACTTCGCTAAAAATTGGGTCAACATAGCAGAAATACAAGTGGGACCATTGTCTGTAAGAATTTCCAAAGGAAGATCAAATCTGGAAAAAAACTTATTTTCAAGGAAATAAATCACCTGCTCATCTTGGGGATGCTTAAGCAGGACAACTTCAGTCCATTTTGTAAAACAGTTTGTGGATGTGAAGATAAAGACTTTCCCTGCTGAACATGGAGGATTAATAGGACCAATAAATTCCAAACCCCATTTTGAGAAAGGAAAGTCAAGGAGGGCAGGTTGTAAAGGCATAACAGAAAGATGTTCTTTCCTAGCAAACTTCTGGAACTTGTCACAAGATCTTGAAAAAATATAATAATCGTGAATGATTGAAGGAAATAGTACCCTTTCCTAATAATCTTAAAATAAGTGGTTTTAGCATAAAAGTGACCTCCTATATGGATAATATATTTGAATAACCATGAGTCTCTTGCAACAATTTATGCGCTTCCTCATTGTTCACACAGCGGAGAAACATACCATCAACATATATTCTAAACAAGAAGTCTCCTATAAAGACATGTTTAGCATATTTGAGACAGAGCCTTCTTCTTCGATGGGTATCTAAGTTATCTGGACATCTTTGATTTTTCAAGTAGCAAACCAAATATTTATACCAAGGATGTTCAGACACAGGAAGGATTTGATTGTCAATGTAAAACAACGTTGATAGAGAGCGATCATGTTCATCAATTTCTTCACTCATTTCATCATGCTAAGCTAAGTGAAGGGATAAGTAACATCCCTTGATAGTTTTAGAAGTCATGATAGTTATATCATGCTCCTAAATCTTGGCAAGCCAATGTGCAAGATTTCTTGAAAGATAAGTCTATGAGAGTAAAAACTTGACAGCATGTAAAGGAGCTTTAACCATAGTATGTTTACATAAGATGAAGTGGAGAATTTTTTCAATAGCTTTAACCAGAGAGAAAGCATTCTTTTAAATAAAAGAATATTTAAAATCATCATCAGACAATCTTTGACTCATGTAATCCACTGGTTTTTCATTATCTTGGTCATCACACTGCATGAGGACAAAAAAAAATTATTCCTTTGTTGCATTAGTATATATTATAGATTCTTTCTCAAAATATGGCTTCACCAAAACCAGTGCAGAACTGATCATTTTCTTGATCCCTACAAAAGAATTTCTGACATCATCTGTCCAAGAGAAAGAACGATCTTTACTAAGGATATTTTGAATTGCCTTGACCATCACAGCAAAATCAAGAATAAACCTACGGACGAAATTAATAACACCCATGAAATATTGAACCTCCTTCTTGGAAGTAGGAGCAGGGAGATTTAGGATAGAAGTAATACTTTCGGGATCAATTCTTATTCCTGAATCTGAGACAATGTGTTCAAGGAGATTTCCCTTGGTAATGCTAAAAATAAACTTAGAAGGATTAATAAAAATTCCAAATTTCCTGCATCACATGACAATATTTCTAATATGATTGAAATGATCCTATCGATTTTTAGAATACACAGTTAAGTCATCAAGATAAAACTTAATAATTTTTCTGATCAAATCATCAAAATCTATTTGCATAGCTCTTTGAAAAGTAGAACCTTCATTAGATAAGCCAAAAGGAATACTTTCATAAGAAAAATTTCCCCAGTGAATAAAAAAATTGGTTTTGAATCTATCTTCCCTTTTTACCTTGATTTGATTATAACCAGAAAAACCATCAAGTAAGGACATCATCTGCGACTCTGCAACTTGTTGCAAAATCATTTCCATATTAGGGAGGGGAAAATGGTATTTAACGGTGGCCCTATTCAATGCATGAAAATTAATGCATAATATGATCATACCTTTTGACTTCCGAATAGGAACCAAGTTAGAGACCCACTCAGAATACTTAAGAAGGAAAATTATCCCAGCATTCAAGAGTTTTTCCAACTCCTTCTGAATAGTTGTTTCCCGTGCAGGGTTAATGGGTCTCTGTTTTTTTCTAAATGTTTTTATGCCTTCCTTGATAGGGATGGAATGTTGTATAATAGTAAGATCAAAACCACGGAAATCCTCATAAGACCAAGAAAAAACATCTTGAAATTCATGAAGCAACTTAGTGAACTTCAATTTTTCATCATCAGAACATTGGGCACCTATTTTAACATTCTTTGGAGACTTGGGTGTTCCAATGTTCAAGGAAATGGTTTCACCCACTTTCCTTTTTGACTCCTCTTCTTTATTTTTTTCTTTGTTAACTACATCACTCGATGAAAATGATCTTTCTAGAGGAGACAAGCCTTTAGGAATTTTTTTATCTTCCATTGATATAATTTCCTTAGGCTTATAAGGTTTATTTTGAATGAAAGCACATATGTTCCCATCATTATTAAAGACCTGAAATGAATCTATGTTGTTTGGTATGTGAAGACGATAAAAATATTGAAAGGTACAATCAAGTCTTTGTGGAAGAATTTGTCGAGTAGGAGAGGATGCAAAAACAACTAACCTGACAGTCATTGTGTTCAATTCCCTTTTAACGTGAGTTTTGTTGAAAGATAGAAAATTTGAGATAAGTGCCCAAATAGTTTGGGTATAATGTTTCATTAACTTGTTGCTATAAATATATATCTTACGTACAAGGTTTACAACAAGTTTGGAATCCCCAAAAACTATGAGGTGACCACAACCCAGATTATAGGAATTCTCAGTGCCTTGCAGTAATGCTTCAAATTTTGTGACATTGTTTGTGCAAGAAAACTCTATCATATAGGAAAAGTTATGAATTTTACCAACAGGAGAGTACAAGATAATACCATCTTTGTTTCCTTCATTAGAGCATGAACCATCAAAGTGCATATGTTGCATCCCGTCCTCTATGTCGATTTGTTCCAAGGGAGGGTTGTCCTCATCTACGAAGATGGAATACACTCCTAGGTCCTCCTCAATATAATTCACATTAGGTTGTGGGGCACTTTCTATGTAAGGTGAAATTCTCCCCTCCCTTAGGACTATGATGTTTTCACCATTCTGATGAACAGATAAATGTGTCCCATCGAGTGAGAGGTGTCAACCCATCAAATATTTCAAATCTCTTCCTAAGATGATCAAGTAATTACTCATTGGCATATCTATTAGCTGGATATTAAGGGTTATCCTTATTTCAGGATGTGTGCACAAAACCAAGCTCACATCCTTGATTTCACCTATGTTTGTTTGTTGTAAACTATTATAAGAGAGAATGCTTCTAGCATTTTCATTTGTACAAGACAAGCCTATCTCTTCCATAATAATTGTCGACATTAAACTTGGGCCCGAACTGCCATCAATGAAACACCGATGGGAAATATTTTCCATAATCTTTATAGAAATATAAAATGGGGGGGGGGGGTTATTGGATTCCTAAAGTTATGTATGCCTACTTTATTTACAAATGAACCCTCTCCATCTACCTCTCTAGAGAGGTTGGCTACAATGGAAGCTTTTCCTTCCATGAATTTTTTTAAGATGCTTATGTTGCTCAGGGATGGTAACCATGTACAGGAAGGTAGCATTTGCTTTAATGTTGGCCAAATGATTTAGAATGTTGTATTTGAAAGAGGGAGGAGGGAGGGTAATTCCTTGATTGTTCAGAGCCTTAGAAACCTGAACATTAGCAGCTGGTGAAGATTATCTTGGGATAGAAGAAGTGTGAGGAGGATTATATTTTCCTTTTAGAGAATAGGATTTATTCCTAGTATTTATGATCATGGCATCCCTCTGGCATATAGGACAACAATGGTAGTTCCAGGTCTCTCACCAAACATTTTATCTCTGGCACTCCTCTTTACTTCACATGTACTTTCATCATCGTGTTCCTCACAAAAGTTACATCAAATACAAGTCATGATAGCTTTAGGTTGAAATTTATTTTCATTAAGATTATTTAAAGGTGGTGAAGAAGAAGATGAGGCCCCAGGGGTAAGAGAGGATATATTTACTTTCTTCTCATATGCTATCATTCGATTATTCATGTCTTGTACAAGCTATAAGACGACGGACATATCCATCTATTTAACTGAGTCTCCGTTAGGAAGAAATGTTCTTTCAAGTTCTTCTTCATACTCTAAACAAGTATGCAGAGAGGAACCAAGGTTATCAATGGCCTTTTATTCAAGCCTATGATGGTAAGGGGAAGGTAATGCATTATAATAATGCATGAATGTGGCTTGGTTCTGATGAATAATGAGTTCATGGATTTGGTCGTATAACTTAGTGAAACATAAGTTAAAAGACTTGATAGTTTCACTATCGTTATAAGTGATGTTATTGTATTCTTGTAACTACTCAACTGGGCTTTTGGATTTCCCATATGTATATTTGAACCAATATACTAACTCCTCCCAGGTAGAAATAATATTAGGAGGAAGATCAAAGAAATTGGTCACTGCCTTCCCTTCAAGGGAATTAACAAATAAGTGCATACAAGTGTCATTATCATTGGATCCTATGTTATGACAGGCATTTGAAAATTCCACCAAGTGTTCGTTAGTAGTGACTGTGTTATTCCCAGAAAAATTGGGGAGATGCTCTTTGAATTTGGGAAGTGGATGAGTGGAAGGTAGTAAATTTAGTGGAGAGGAAACATGCCACAGAGTAGTGGTAGCGTCTTCCAAAAATTGGAAGAGACCATACTTTGTAATGACCTTGGTGGGGTTTGTAGTTGATTGGACTGGAATTTGATGGCTATACAAATTGTCAATCACTGACGAGGCTAAACGTTGATATGAAGAAGCACCTCTAGTACCACCAAAACGACCAGAACCACCATTAGATGCCATTTTGTGAACAAAAGGTAAGGGAGAGAAAGACGAACTGGCTAAATCAGACAAGGTTCTCCTTAGAGTACTTTGTTGGGTTGATAAAAAAATGCTTCTTCTTCCTATTTCAGCAATATGATTAATCACAGGTGACAAACCTCTTCTTCTCCTAGAGTTAGAAGGGTTTAAGGATATGAAAAGAAGACCCAATTGTAGGAAAAGAAAGATAAAATTGATTCCTAGGTTGTCTTTGCCTAGATTCCCAACGTTCTTGGACATGTATGTCTTGTTCAACTATTTCCCATGAGAGTTCAAGCTCAAATTGAGTATTAGCGGTCTCTAAGATGGTACTAAACAATTTTAAAGCAATATTAGTCTGATCTTTAAGACCGAGCTAAATATTGGGCTGCTTTGCAATAGGTACAATCATGAAGAAAAGAAACAGTCAAAGTAAAGATATCAAAAATACAAATATATTCAATGAAATTCAAGCATATAATCCACCAGAGAGATATTGAAGATCTCCCCAGTATGGTCTCCAATTAAATGTTGAGGGAAATATATGCAATTATATTATACACACATTTCCAGATCTTGCTTGGCTAATGCAAGATACCCAGGAATGTCACCTATGTTTATAGCCCCAAAAATTGTTTCCCAATCCACAAGTATTAATCACAAGGGGTTACACTAATTTTTTAATAAAAGATTATTGTAAAAAAAATATAACATTTTTATACCATTTTCTGAATAATACAGATATAAAAGGTAAATGTGGAGACAAAATCAAAAATACCAAGTCGCATATCAACACATATGAGACATAAAAGAAATCACTTATTTCATTCCTATAAATCTAAAGAGTCGTTCTCCTTGCAAAAATCCATAAGGGAGTTTGGAGCAAATTCAAACTTACACATCCCCAATGAAAACCATACAGAAGGACTCTCACATGAATTAAAAACTGAATTTTAAAATCTAGATCAACTTTCCACATATTTCTTCCCACTCGACTATGGACACTATCCTTTATCAGTAATGAAATTTAATTCATAAATAGATAAGTCTAAACAGACTATCAAAGATAGATCAACACCTTTGAAAACAATTGTCTAAATGATATAATTCAACATTGAATGTTGTTGTCTACAATAGGAATTTGTTGTCATAAAATAGAATTAGGTTTTTAATGAATTGAAGAATGAATGAAAACTGAACTATCTCAATAAAACTCAAGAGAAAACCTTAGTATCCTTTCTCCTTCTATTCTCTCATTTATCTTCCTTCTCATTTTTCTTTTATGCATCCCAAATTAGTTGAAGTAGTTCAACCACTTCATTTAGTTAAGTTAACAAAAACTCAACTAACTTTTAGTTTAGCGGAAGAATTAATATAATAATAATAATAAGGGTCTTTTAATAAATAATAACTAGTAGGTGGGACCCCTTGTAACTCCCTTTAATTTCTTTAACAAAAATAAACATAACTAGAGAATAAATCAGACACATCCCTCCTTGTGGCTCCCATAATCATTATCATAATTTGAAAATTAAATATCAATGATATTTCAAATCATATACAAACATATAATATCCAAAAATAGTATGTTGTCCAAAAGCTTTAGCAGTACACTGTTCTTAATAAAATAATAATAAAATATACTCAAAAACTATATTTTCCACTTTGGGACGCAATTTTCCATTTGTTGTTGCTATCTCTTTTTGACTTCTTTTGATTATCCTTAGGTTGCATGGATACTTTAGGATTGATCTCACTAATGAAATAAGAACAGTCATCTCTCAAGTGCATGCATGATGAAACATATTTGATTGAATCAATTGAGGGGGAGGAGGGGGTAGCAACAACTTTTCCTTTGTCTTGTATATGGTGGGCTTCGGTTTTGAATCAGTTTCTTGTGTGGGAGGACTATACAGGTGAGTGTGTAGGGGAAATCTAGAAATTTGTGTTAACAGGTGGAGGAGGAGCAGGTAGAGACAGATTTTCCCAGCCGTGGTGTTGGGAGACTGTAGGGTAAAGAATCTCCTACCCTCTGTCGTTCTCAAGGACTTTAGGTTGCAATGAAACATGAGGTGGCGCAGGGATACTGGGGACATGTTGAGGTTGGAAGGGAGGCCTCTCTGGTTTATTTTGGACTACCCCTTGTCCAATCCAGTTGAAAAATATAGCTTTGAAGATTTTGTTTAACTCTTGAGGATCTACATTAAAATGTATCGAGAACCTTGGCCTTCTATTCCCTATGTTCCAATTTCCTCTACCCGTGTTATTTAGGCCATGACTTCCTTTGTTGAAGAAGCTCATCCTATATGCAGTGTTTATTAGCAACTAGCTTCTTAAGAAAACCATACATGACATCTCTTAATATGAAACAAAGTTTGGGTCAGAAATCACATCAAACCCATGCAATCCAATCCATATAATTCATTGAATAATTGTCAATGAGCAGGGGGTGAATACGGGTTCTAGTATATCTGAGGAATTTGTATTGAGCGAAAAAGTGAGAAAATTAAAGGGAGTAAGAAAATGATTATTGCTCAAAAATTTATTAAACAATCTACTGTGCAACAATAACCAAATAATATTAGTTGTGATCCATCTCTTTTTTATTTCTTAATCACTATAATACATAGTTTTAATTAAATTTTAAGAACAAGGCATGGAAAATGAATCTGGAAGTGTGAGGGGATTTGTATTGAACGAAAAAAGTGAGAAAATGGCAGGGAATTTGATGGATATTGTTCATAAAACAAATTAAATAAATCAGACAATCATAAATTTGTTCAAAATTAATCCAAAAAACAACCACTTCCAAAACCAACATTCATTGTTCCTCAATTGTATACAAAATAGATTCTTGTTTAAACAATTAAATTTCTCAAAAATCCTTAATTTATAATAGTCTCTGCAATTATAACTTATAAAAAAATTTCCCATTTAAGAATATTTTTTATTATAATGTTAATCCCTTCTTCGTTTTTCTAAAATTAATCAAAACATGCACAACAATATGCTCGACATCTATCATGGATAATCCATTATGCACCACGATAAACTTTCAACATCCACTATTTACCAATCAACAATCAAGCCCAATTAAAGTGTACACAAGTGTCTTCTAAAACAAAAACATGGACAAACTTAAAATTGTAAGGTATCTAGAGAAGTAGTGGGGGGGGCATAGTGATAATAGTGAAGGTCATTCAATGTAAGGTAGACTATGTCCACCATATTATTAAATAATGTTCACTATGGTAGTTAGATATAATAAATGTAAGAGGACTTCTTAGAAGGTTCTACTTCTAGAAGATTCCTCCTCTAGAATGTTCTTAGGTGATAGTAGCACTATTTAAAGGGGTTCAAGAAATGTAATGAGATATGAAGAGAATTATTGTATTTGGAGTGGTATCTCAATAGCAGGATTCCCCCTTGAAGAGGCAAGTGAATAGGAGAGGATCCTTTCCATAATAGGATCCATTGTATGGTGTTGCCCTATCTCAAGCGTTTGGTAGTAATAAAGTGTGGTTTCTACTATCTTTCTTTGTGGATATATTGTGTATTTAGTATTTGTGGTGATTATATTTGTAGATCTATTCAGTTTCTTAACAACTGGTATCAGAGCACTTTTCTTGGCAGACATTGTGGGCAAATATTTTTTATTTTTGCAGATTTTTTTTTTTCGGAGAAGAAAAAAGAGGGCCGCGAAATTCCAGAAATTCTTGGTATATTTCTATGAAAAAATTGCATAAAAAAGTTGTATATATGATTTCCTCTCATAAAAACACCCAATTTAAAAAAAACAATCGTTCGAAACAAAGTCCTGGAAGTCAAGATATTGAAGTTTTAAAATCTGCAAATTTTCAGGGTTTTTTCCATGGACAGTGGTGCAATTTTTTTTATTTCTGTAGCATCTGGAGGCCAAATTTGCCCAAACAAATTACAGATCTGAGTTTCTCTCACAATTTCACCCAATTTCAAAAAACAAATCAGCTGAAACGGAGTCCAGGAAGTGAAGTTATGAGCATTTTAAATTCAACAATTTTTTAGGGTTTTTCCAGAAAACGTCACGATTTTCTGTCGTGACTTATTTTTCTATTTTTTTAGTTTTTTCATGACAGATGTGGGACCAAAGAGATAATAGGGTGCTCATATGGATATTTCATCTCAAACCCTCAAGGGAATTCTTGAAGCATTCAAATCCAAATTGTATGACACATTGGATGCTAGATTGCATGACCTTGCAAATGGCCTCAATGATAGTTTTTGTAGTATTCAAGATTAATTAGATAACATGCAGTAGAGATTTCTTATGGAAGACATCAGGGATGAATATAATTAATAAATATATGCTTGGTATGATTTTCAGACCGATTGTGATGATTGGTATATGGATAGTTGTCATTTTTGGGATGACAACCACTTTCATATTTTATTTGATGACTCTAATCCACCTTCTGTAGAAAAAATCAATGTGACAAATCAAGAGCTAATGATTATTACCAATGTCCATCCTGCATATTCTAAAGTGGTATTATTCCTTCCAGATTCTGCTACGACCCTTTTCCACTATGTGTATGGATCTTATTATTTGTATCCACATGGCAGGTGTCAGTCTTTGGAGCATCGTTTTGAATTGGTTATTGGGTTCTAAAATCTTCCACGGGGAGTTCACATGATCACTTGGACATGGGACCCAGGCTTACAATGGTGGTTGGATTACTTCAGCATGGTGGCTTTCATTTCTACATGGGACCTTGGTTCTCTATTCTTCTTCAACATTATGGTCCATAATTATCCATGGGACCCTGGTATATGGTTATACATCAAGCGTTGAGGACAATGCTTTCATTAGGGGGATAAAATGTAAGGTAGATAGAGAGGTAGTGGGGGGGCCTAGAGGGCCCCTAGTGATAATAGTGGAGGTCATTCAATGTAAGGTGGACTATGTCCACTATATTATTAAATAAGGCCCACTATGGTAGTTAGATATAATAAATGTAAGAGGACTTCTTAGAAGGTTCTACTTCTAGAAGATTCCTCCTCTAGAATGTTCTGAGGTGATGGTAACACTATATAAAGGGGTTCAAGCAATGTAACGAGATATGAAGACAATTATTGTATTTGGAGCAGTGGCTCAATAGCAGGATGCCCCCTCGAAGAGGTAAGTCAACAGTAGAGGATCCCTTCCATAATAGGATCCATTGTATGGTGTTGCCCTACCTCAGGGGTTTGGTAGTAATAAAGTGTGGTTTCTTCTATCTTTCTTTTTGGATCTATTGTGTATTCAGTATTTGTGGTGATTATATTTGTAGATCTATTTATTTTCTTCACAAAAATCATTCTCAATCCTATACAAGACTCCAATCAATCAATCTTGAAACAACAAAAGTCAACCCAACATAAACCCCTAGCTTGATCTTTGAGGGTATAATTTCCTTTTTAAACAATTGATAGCCTACGCGATGTTTCCAATATAAAAAATCATATATGAGTGAATAGAACTTGATTGACACATAGGAATCATTTTTTACCTTGCCATAACCCTCATAGGGCTTAGTAAAAATCAAATAGGAGTCTTCTTATGGAATCAAGACCATGCTATATAAACACAATGAGGGAAGCCATAACAAATAGGAATATAATACTTTAGTGTATGCAACCATTCATTTACATTCTTGTTTGTTCAAAATTTTTTATCATAGAAGGATGAGACAGAGACTTCATGAGAGAGAAAGTGTCTTTAAAAGACTTCCATGACCATTTGGCTGATAACCAATACTTGACAACCCTAGAAGGTGCCCGAGGAGAGAAAAGACAAGTTAGAGTCCAAATTGGGCTCTATTAAAATAAAATGCAGGGAGGGAATAAGACCATGTTTATCCTTTTAAACAAAAACACAAAGAGCCGATAGTTTGCCAAACTTACATATATTTAACCATCAATTTACAACCATAGTCCAAAAAACAATTTTGAAACGAACAATAATGAGCCACACAGTCCTTACTTATTAGTCCAAGCCATTGAAGAAACCAATAGTTAACATCCAAGGAGAGAAAAGACTATATGAGTAAAATAACTCAGTGCGCATAGGTGCATCTAACACTTGCAGAGAAGAGACGAGGTTTAACTTAACAACAGTGGGTATTTAAACATAGTGAGAAAATGTCTCTTTCCAATCACCCAGGAGGTTAATAACTTTTGACAACCATTGAAAATGATCCCACATACTTCATTACAGTGGGAATGATAGCGGTGGTGTATGGAACCATTCACATATGATATTCATTAAACACACATTCCTGTATTAATATTTGCGTGACCAATATTGGACATTTTGGCAAGATTTTGGTGAAAAGATAGTCGAGAACGAGCTATAATAACAGCTCAAGATTTGATAAAATAACACACCATTGTTGACAATTCCTCTGCAACTAGGTAAGTATTACCTCAATGACTGAGATGAAATGAGATAAATGACAATAATATAGAACAAAAACCCTCAATCATAAACCTAGAGCCATATTGCACCAATGCTACTTATCATTCTACAGAGACCCATCATAAAACTACACCGATCGAGAAAACAACCAACATGCAACTTAATAATACCCATTCTTTTTCTTGCAATTTCCAACATTTTATAGTCATCATAGAAATCCATAGCACCATGTTTACACACAATCAAAATTCTCAAGAACAAATAGAATCCAATCATCATTGAGCCATCGTTTGGTTCATACAATAGAGAATACATCATGGATGGAGAGAAAAGAATCATACATGTGAGAAAATTGTTTAAATTGCGAGTTGGTCGATCTTTCCCTTCCAAAACTCTGCAAACGTAGAGCTTCACAACCAATAGAGAGAAATTTCAACAATGGAACAAGGATAGAGTGACGGGCGATAGGGAAAGTATTGAGTGACATGTAGTAAATGCACATCGCTTCCATCACCTGGACCCATTCAATTCGAAGTACAAGACATCCCAATAAGAATACAATTCACCAATAATCAAGCCATATAGCCAATGCATATTCAATGCCACACCATTTTGATATCTAAGAAGATATCCATTGCATAGTTTTCCACCCAAGATAGTTTAAATGTTAACCCTTGCCATAACGTGATGCAATAATCCATATCAACAATGCTATATGCCCCTCCATTCAAATCTATTGAAATTCACATAATCCATTAACCAAACAAATACCATAACAGTTAGCATGTCAGATAAGTTTAGATGAGGAAGAGTACAAAGAGGGAGAAGTTTGTTACAGAGAAAAAATGACGAGTGGAATTGAATATCTCAAGACTCAAAGAAAAGAAAATGACTGACTATAGGAAGAAGTGAGGATGGAATAATCACATAAATCCAACACCAAATAAGTTGAGAAGATGATCATGATGCTAAAATTTAAGCTAGAATAATCCATAAGGATTGAATAAAATCTCAAGGATCAGAAGTAGTATTTGGAAGCCAAAATAACATCACAAAAGGAAGAAGGAGAAAAGATAGACAATATACTAACTGATCATCTCAAGGAAATAACTAACAATTTAAATAATCTTGAAGCATATTCCAGTTGACAAGAAATAAAACTTTAAGATGAAATAATCACATTGAAGATCCAACTTGAAAAAGCAAAGCGAATAGAAGAATTCATGAGGAACCAAATGACGAAGAAAGAAGAAGAGGTGGAAAAAATTGAAGAAGAAGTTGTCATGTTAAGAGTAAAATTCATCATGCTAAGAATGAATTTTGAAGAGAAAGAAACATCTACATTATTAGTTGAAGAGAAACTTTCCAGGTTGCCATAAAGGAAGAATGAAGAGAAGCCAAATACTTCTAAAAAAGCCATTAAAAGTTAGATGAACAAGGAATAATTCAATCCCTTGAAGAAGAACATTCAATAATTGAAAAAGACTCAAGAAGAAGAGTATAGAAGAATATCCTCCACGTTCAAGCCACAAAGAAACCTCAATCATGATCATGAACAGATAAGGAAGGAATTCGAAAGGACTACACCAAAAATAAGATCATCTAATCCTAGTTATATAAATTTCTTTTATGGTCACTATTTTTATTGTACTAACTTTGGATATAAGGTTGCATATTTCATGGCTTATGGAAGAAATGTTCAAGCAAGAAATGCTTATGTGGCCCCACATAACATTGAATGTTACAAATTCCATAACTATGGATAGATAGCTCATGATTGTAGAAGCATGATGGATACTTGTTTGAGAAAAAACATTGATATCATATATAAGAAAGTATATAAAAAAAAAAAAAATAGGTGAACAAAGACCAAGTACCAGAAATCACAAGATTGGCAATAATACAATATGAATAAAAATCTACAGAGAAAAAGGAAGATGGAAGATACATAAATGTTTGGAGAAGAAATGAAAGAAAAGAAGGACAAGCGATTGAAGAAATCAAATTTTGAATTATTTTTATATATGTTAGTGGAATTTAAGAGGAACAACCAATGGACAATAATTGTTAATGGAAGAGAGAAAATGAATCATTTCACAAGTAGTTCTACATATTGCAGAGAAGAAAAATCATTAGAGAGAGAGATACAAAAAGGAATATCGATATCTCACAAATAGGGGGAGACATACCCACAGGGTGAGCTATTATTTTTGCTATGATTGGTTAAAACAAGTACAATGTCAAGAGGATACATATCGATCGGGGGAGTTAACCTTTTTTTAGGAATGAGGAGAAATTGCAGATGCATGAAGACAAGGGGAGCGACCCCAAGGAGAGATACTAGTTTCCATTGATGTCAAAGGGGGGGAGTGAGAAACATTTATGAGGAGCAATGGTAAAAGGAGGAGCATGAGCATTGTAGAATTAGTGTTTCCATCAATGTTGGTGTTGCCATCAATGGAAAATGGGGATATTGTTGGACAATTGGCTTTCATTGATGTTAACCCTTGGAGAGGGACCTTGGAGACTAATTTCAAGGCTTAGAGATTGAAGTCAACCCTTGGAGAATTCCAGAATGCCTAGATATGTGGACAATATCATTGGATAGTTGGTTATCATATGTATGATCAAAATTGATGGTGATTTAGTTGGGTAGATTTGATGTAGTCTACATGCAACCCCAGAGGTGGGGTTATGGGACCCGAATTTGATTAAGGAATGATGACATGAAGGAAAATGAAATTGTAGGTACAACTATCATATATGAATTGTACATTTCATTCTAGTTATATTGATATGTGGTATGCCATATGGATCCTCATGATTAGGGAGAGATGGCCTTGTGAAGTTCGAAGCCCTGAAAAATGGACAAGAAGCCCTAGTTGGTTACAATTCAATGAGTAAAAGGAAAATTAGTTGTAACAAGAAATTTAAGGAGACCTGAGATTAAGGAAATAAGTTACATAGGAAAAGTATAAATAACCCTCAAGGAGTCTCTCATGTGTACACACACACACACAATTACATTAAATATTTTTCCAATGAATTGTTATGGTCTATTGATTTTGTTATGGTCTATTTTAGGATCTTAGTGAATGTGATGGAAAGTATGAGGTAGCAAAGAATATGTAGGAAAAGTTTGAAATATTCGGAGTTGTAGAAGGAAAGGGTTTTTGAAAAACCCTAACTACTAAGATTCTTGGGGGTTTTCCTACACTTGACAAGCAAGGTGTCCTCACGGGTCAAGTAATGTCTGTCTAGCAAGGAACTTGTAGATTTGGGAAAATTTTAGTACCAGGTTGTTGATTGACTGTGGAAGAAGCTATCAATCAGATTACAGAGTAACATGTCAGCGATAGGACCATAGGTAAGGGTTAAGGATTATAGTTTTGGAGTTATGGTACATGCATGGTGATGATAACATGTGATTTGGTGCATCTTGGTAATGTGATAGTACATGGATTAGAGGCATTACTAGATAGTTTGGTTTTTTGTTTCCTTACATGTTATCGTACATACTTGAGTTTTGGTACAGTGTATTTTGGTGACATTGAGGAGCATGATTGAGGCATTTGTTTGAGGAATTTGGTATATGACTTGAGGCACATCATTGGATGTATGATGCATGTTGATTGAGGTCTACCTATTGATATACATTGGTAGTACATATATTGGATACATTGACACATGGTTTATGAAACTTGGTTGAGGCATATCATGAGTGATATGAAACTAATCTTAGGTACATGGGTTGCATGT
The DNA here is from genome assembly GCA_009831015.1 of Picea engelmannii. Lineage (NCBI taxonomy): Eukaryota > Viridiplantae > Streptophyta > Pinopsida > Pinales > Pinaceae > Picea > Picea engelmannii. Next base: position 67,071 of record ML804534.1, on the reverse strand, counting down.
TGTATAGTTGATGATGTTGTTGGTTTAATACATATTGAGGCATAGCTTAGTTCTTGGGTTGGCATATGATTGAGGTGCATGTTGAAAACTTGATGTTGGCATAGTGCTTGAGGCATAGCTTGGTTCTTGGGTTGGCATATGATTGAGGTGCATGCTAAAAACTTGATGTTGGCATAGTGCTTGAGGCATATCTTGGTGATATTGGTATGGTGTTGATGTTGATATTCTATGTACATGGTTTATGTGCATGGTTGGGACATGGTATGGTACAAATGGTGATACAAGTTTGGTGGATGGTTGATGCACTTTCTATGCTACATGGTTGATGGTCCAGGTACATGTTGATGCATGGCTGATGCATGGTATAGTTTGGCACTTGATTGAGACATGTATCCTGTGATGGTATGTGGCGATATTGGTACATGCTTGGTAGAGGCATGTGTTGGAATTTTTGAGAATATGGTTTGAGATATGCTCTTGGTGATTTTGGAATGAGGTGCATACAAATGAGAGTGGATATGGTTTTTTGGATGAGATATTGATTGGTTGGATAGGTTGATGTGACAGTGACAATGACAATGATAATGATAGTGGAAGTGACAATGATAATAACAATGGAAGTGACAGTGGAATATTTCGTTACAATTGGTTTACACTTATATTTCATGGAGAAAAGACAAGGCAAGGAAAGGTGAATGTATCATCTTTCTAGTTGGATATGGGGAATTAAGGAGTTGGATATTCCTTTAGGTTGGATCATAAGAACTAAGGGGTTGAAGCCACCTTTCAGTTGGAGCTAGAGAATTCATGGAGTTGTATATTCCTTTAGGTTGGAGCTTGTAAATAATGGTTTGTAGCCTCATTCCAGTTGCAGCTGGATAATTGGGAAGTTGGTGCTTCCTATGAATGAATTCTTGATGTATATAAGAAAGAATTCCATGGTTTTCTCCCATTTTGTTTCCACATAAATAATGGTTTACTTTGTTCTTAATGTGATGTTGATTTGATCTTTCTTATGATTAAATGCTTATGATATATACATTGAATGGAATAATAGATGATATGATGCAGGAGCATCCGCAACATCCGCAATTCATCATATGAACCAACGCGAGGAGGAAGAGAACGTACAGCTGGACAAGCCATCAAACCTTTTTGATTTTGAATTTCACCTTCACCTTGGTATTGTTGCGCCGCCGTTTACTAAAGGCATTCAAAGCTGAGTGCATTTGTAATATAATGTAGATAAGGAGGCATTTAACCGTTTTAAATGCTGGTAGATAGGGTTAGCTGTAGATTAGACAGTTTCATCTTTCAGGAGGGAAAACGAATATAGGCACCCTCCTTGTATAATTGAGGATGATTATTATTCAGTAAGCATTTTTTTGGAGGGGAAGAAGAAGGAAGAATAGAGCAGAGAGCTTGTGAAGAAACTCCATGTACAGACATTGAATTAATAGGAAATCTTTTATTCAATTCCATGGATGTGTTCAGTCTCTTTGTGTTGTTGATATTGTGTTTTTGCATACTTGCTTCCTTTTATTCTTATCTGTTATATGCTTCTTATGTGATTGCATATCAAGTTTGAACCCTGAGAGAATGAAGGAATGAGCTTCAATTGTTTCTCTACTTAGGCCAGGAGATTCCTGCATCGAGTGCAGTTGAATACCTCCGCATAGAGTGCGTCGAGGAGGCTAAGTGGTCGAACTCTTGTTATCTTTTTCCTAGAGTTGGGTTTGAGTTGTTTGAGCCTTACAGGTGAGTGCAGGTTGGACGTGGAGTCTCAGTAGCAAGTCTGAGAAGAGAAGGCGAAGCTGTCGCAAGCGCGAGTGCACAGCACCCGGAGGGACTTCATTACTTGAGAGCTATTGGCAGTTGAGCGTGGGAAGAATGCGAGGAGTCACCTGAAGGAGTCAGAGAGAGACATAAGCTCAGGAGGGACAGTTCCTTGTAAACATCTCAGGAACCGACCTGAGAAAATTACCTTTGTGTCGCTATGGGAACAGTCTTCAGTGGAGTTCACACAGGACAAAGGTGGTGAAGCGGAGGAGCTCTTCAAAAGGAGGAGAATCGACGACTTTGAGCCATCAAGGAGAAACCCGAAAACCCGAGGACCGTCCGATCGGAGAGGAGTTGCACGGGAGATAACCGTATACACAGGTGTGGAGAGCAAGTACTTCGGACTTTGGAGTTTCATCATTCGGGTTTCAATAGGGCGAGAATATTGCACCTCATGAAATCCCGAGTCGCGATTCACCGAATCAAATCTGAACCGTCGATCTCCAGGGAGACACGTGGCCACAGATCTCGAGAGATCGGGATTCGAGGTTTGGTAATGTAAGAGATTTGGGATGGGTGAAGTCGCGACCCCGCGATCCCTGATCGCATGAGTGAAAAAGGTGACGTGGCTGAAGTGGGACCTCAAGAGCAAGTGGAGGACAGGTGTCATCGGGCTTCGGGGTTTCGGCATTCGGGGAATCGGGGTTTTTGACGCCCAAGGGCCCTTGCATCATGGATTCGCGATCCGCGAAATCCCGAGGAAGACGTGGTAGTGTGGGACCACGAGACTCATAGGAGGACAGGTGGCGTGCTGTCGGAGTTCGGGGTTCGGGGATTTGAATTGCACGAGATCGTGCACACAAGGTTCGCGATATCGCGAGACCCGATCTCCCGATTTCAATGGGGAATATTTTCCGAATAGTGTTCTGTGGGTGACAGGAAATCCCGAGGGAGAAAGAGAGCCATTGACTCTTTGGGCCCGTGAGAATTAGAAGGTCCTGGTGGGCGACTTGCTCGGTGAGGGGCGGGTTGCGTCATGATACATTAATGATAAATTATTGAGCGTTGTTGATAAAGTGAAAGAACATATATTGATCTTAAAAGTACTATAAATTGCTCACATTGATTCACCCACCCCCTCTTAGTATTCCAACACTTGTTGTTCTTCCTCTTTATCAATGAAAGTCATATTTGAAGCTTCCTTGGGACATTATGTGCATCATCATAATAACATGTAGAAGGAGGTCAATTAAACTCATTTTCTTGAAAGGAATTCATCAATAATCAAGGAATAATCAAATTATTCATTGGCTTCTCAATACAATACTTTCCAAAGGAAGTTATGGATTTAAATTCAAGGTATTTCATAAGGAAAAATGTAGGACTATCCAAAACCTCATTACTGGGATATTTGAGACTATAAAAATGCATTCTCCCCGAACTGCAATCTAACTAACATAAGAAATCAACAAGGATATACTAGGATCAGAGTCTATATTGGTGGTTGAATTGGACCGCGATGATCAAGTTTAGGAAGATAGGATGACTCGAATTCATTTTTTCATTTGAACATGCACGAAATTGAATGGAAGACGGAAGATGTGAAAGCATATTATGCTAAATTTAACTATCCATGTGTTAACATTAAGTTTTATCACGTTTTGGCTTGGGAATATTTCGAGTCCATTTTCAAATGTTAAATTCATGTGGACCATCCACTCAATTCTTGATCAAATATGAACCGTTGATTTGATTGGTGCCTAGATAATCCTAGAATTTCCACTCAATGGTTGGTTAAATCCAAAATGGTTGATCTAAATAAACTTCAAATTTAATCCTTGTATGCATTTTCTCTCGGTCACAGGTCGTATGGAAAAGACGAAGATGTGATAAGTTAAAGTATTGGATAGCACTTGGTTATAAGGTATGGTCACTTGATAAATTAAATAAGTGCCTTCATGATATGTTTCAAAACAAGCTTTTGCACCTTGTTTATCTAGCTATAACAGGTCTACATTATTGGTCCTATGAAAAAAAGGGAAACAAGTTAGCACCTTTCCATTTCGATAGAGGAAATGCACCAGAGAGACAATTAAAATATGAAAATATTATCTATTGGAGGAATAAGAATGCAATGAAAAGAATGGGATCATAATGAAGCATCCAATCCATGCTTGTGATCAAATCATAAGGACTAAAAACCCTATCAAAATAAATAAAAGGAAAATAAGGTTTTCAAACTGTAATTGAAAAGCCTTTATTAATATTTTATAAAATAAATAACAAGAGGAGAAATGTGTTCTTAAAAAAACATTATTGTTATGAAAAGGCACTTGAAGAACCTTATTTACACATTCAGAGTTTGAATCTAGTTAAGTCCTCAGGGTCCGTGTTTTGTTCAAGAATAGTTACAACAATAGTAAATAGATTTTAGAACCCAACCATTCCAGTGTGGCTACAAGGATTTTGGCACGTGAAGGGATAAATGTTGAACAAATTACAAGGGATTTGAAGTCTTTTGAACTAAATAAAACTTTTAGTGACAACAAAAATATTATCATTATTGTTAATTTAAATCAAGAGATAAATTGGTTCATACAAAGAGACACAATGTTTTAGTGTCATATACCTGTTGGAAGACTATATAAACAAAAAACCATGGTGAAAGGAAAGTGTATCTGAGAGAAAAATAAAAGATAAAAATAGAGGCAGATTCCAAGGAATAATTTGACACTTGAAACATACACATGAAGTGAGGGTGGAAGGGAGGAGTAAGGGAGGATTAGAGCATGAACAATAGATATTTTCCACTTCCTCAAGTTGGTTCTTGAAAATAGAGGATTGGAGTCCTCTGTAGGTTGGAGCATGAACAAGAGGGAGTTGTAGCTTCCTCAAGTTGGTGCCTAAAAATAGGGGATTAGTGTCTCCTTGTAACATACCCAGCCACCTGTAGGTCATGTTATTCTACATCAAGCCGAATTTTGACCTAATTTCAAATTCTGATCAAAATTTAATGAACAAGGATGCATGAAATATTCACATGTAGATTTAAAGATTCATGCTACAACATAAAGAAATGAGACATAGGTCATGCACAACAATAACCAACAAGAATGCATATTATAGATAAAAATTTCATAGATAAATAAATACATACGGAATAAATACAGAGGTAAATAAAACCATGACAGAGAGCACTTGTCTCTCATGAAACGAATCACCAACTGGATGCAAACCAAGGATGTTCCACCCAAGCATAGACAAGGAAAGTTCTAGAGTGTCACTCAGATTCCCAAACCAATCATCACTCAAGCTCTCATGGGATTTTCAGCACCCAAAACAATGCATGTAGACCAACCCTCTTATACGCATCCTACACAACCCAAGAGAATGGACCCCCTTCTCTTCCATGCAGTCCCTCAGAATGTCCATGTCCTTCTAGGGATCCAGTGCATCGGGTCAAGAATATCCATGTTGGAACTTTAAGAAATCACAACTGTGAGAAAAACTAAACACATACCAAAGCATCGCAGACATGCAGTCATTAATTCATGGCTGGAATACACCAACAGTCTTTACATCCAACAAAACCATTTCTCCTCTCCAACAATTCATTTTCCTTTCCAAATCCAAAACATGAATGAGGAAGAGGAAGTGGTTGAAATAATGAGAGGGGTGAGAATAGAATAAAATTTTTGTACAATGAACAATGAATGAGTGAGTGAATGAGTGAAGAAGAAGCAACCCCCACAACAAACCAAAGATGGTTTTATGTATTTCCTGGAATTAGGGAACCACATGGCCTTCCCCCCAAGAATCTTATGTAACTGTTCTTCTCCATTAAAACAAAAATGGGTAAGTAAAATATAAAATAAATACTTAGCCCCTCAATCCCCATCTCTTGTAGAATCATAGCCTCCTATAACTCTTGTCCTTATCCATCTAGCAACCAATGATGTATTTATTATTAATAATGATCAAAACATTACATTCCCTAGGCACACTAGCCTATTTTAATTGTTTGGGCACTATTTCCTTTCATTAACAAATACATTATTTAATACGTGTATCAAAACTCGGGTATTGCATTTCCCGCCCCCTTATTTTGGCACTGTCCTCAATGCATATAAAAAACATAAATCAAAATTTCTAAATTTATTAAAAATGTTGTGGGTAATTTTCCCACATGGCATCTTCATGCTCCCAAGTAGCAGCCCGAGGACCGTAGCAGGCCCAATGGAATTTTACTAGCTCTATGACTCGATTATGGAGAATTTGTACCTTTTTGTCCCATATTCACATTGGTTGGCCTTGAAATTCTCCCTCTATCTCTACATGAATCATAGCTCAATCAATAACATGGTTAGGATCATGTACATATTTTTTTAGCGAAGAGACTTGAAATACATTATGCACATTCATGGAAGCAAGCTATGAAAGCATGTATGCAACTTGCCCTATTCTATATAATATTTCAAATGGACAATAGAATATGGATTCTATCGTTTTACAACTACCCAACTTCAAATATCTCTTCTTTGAATTCACTTCTAAAAGCACATGTGCCCCCACTTTAAATTCTCTATTTGTCATGTTCATATCTGCATAAATGTTTCGTCTATTTGGAGCTTCCTTTAAATTCTTCTTAATTCTAACCATCTTGTCTTTCATATCCTTGAGAAATTCTTGCCCAAGTACTAGTCTTTATGTTGGGTTATCCCATCTCACTAGAGTATTGCATTTCCTACCATACAACACTTAAAATGGGCTCATTTTCAATGAAGCTTGATAACCATTATTATAGGAAAAATCAACCAAGTGCAAGTAATATTCCCACTTATATGTCTTATCCATCACATACATTCTCAGCATGTGACACAGACCTATCGACCCTCGAGCTGAAGTCCACTCATAGGATCATTCTTTATCTCCCTCGAGCTGAATCAACTCTTTTGGATTCCCTGCTAGAATCTCTTTTCAAATTGATCCACAGGTCCTTTAGGAGGCTCCCCTGTGTGAACAACACTAGGCGCGAGCTCCTTTCTCCCCAAGAGACCATAGCACTATGACCAAGGCCCAATTCCAAAGGCGCTTGTCGCAACTCACAACTCGCGATTTCGTGAGTCGAGGCTCCTGAATCTTCCCTTTAGATCTTGCGATACCCGAGATCACAAAATGGGTACAACTCTTCTTTTGTCAGTGCCTTCCTTGCATGACCACCGACTAGGCTAAGCGCTAGCACCTCTCACCTCTCACACCTTCATGAGTTCAAAGGTTGAACTCTTGTTCCTTCCTTGTGCGATCCTTTGAGACTTGAAAGTCAATGAAGGTTGACTTTCCTTTCGCACTTCTCGCAACTCGCCACTTCACGAGTTTCAATGTCGAACTCTTGTGCTCTTATCTCGTGAATCCCCAAGATGAGAGAAGTCAATGGAGTGTTGATTCCTTCCACTAGGTGACGTGTGTCCACCTGTCTATTCCCCGAGACCACTTTGTGGTTCTGCCACGTGTCCCTCGTTCCTGACTTTCGACACTTCGCGACTTCTGATGTCAAAAGTGACCCCTCTCAACCTTCGAACCCCCGAATGCGCGATAGGCGATGGGGTTCCTGATCTAATGGTCCTCTCGTTCTCTGGATCCAACGGCTATCTTTTCTCCTCATGATTTCTCCACTCATGACTTGGAGCACCAAACTCTTGGGCTCTCACCCTGCAAACCTCCAAGTTCATGAGATCCCTAGATCTCTGCCACTTGTCCTCCTCCGATGGATGGCTGCAATTCTCTCACGACTTCACCACTTGCGACGTTGAAGGACTTCCCTTTCTAACATCCGATGTCTGAAATCCCAATATGGGTGATATTGCGACACGTGTCCTCCTTCTAACAGACGGATCAGATTATTTCACAGTTTCACGACTTTGCCTTTTGCAGCCTCGCGAATCTTGATGTAAAGGTTTTAAACCGTAACTCCCCTACTTCTCTACATGATTCGAAAACTTCTGGGACTTCGCGAATCCTCCACAGAGAATTTCTACCATCCAATGCCTCCTTGACGACTCTTGTGAAGCGAACATAGTATTCCTTCACTGGAACTTATCTGCTTGCAAGTAACTTTGCAACGCCTCCCTTTTGAATGCTTCAAGGTACTAAACCTCCTGAGCTTTTCTTCGACATCTTCGAACATCCTATCCCTCCTGAGCTTGATTGAAAAATACTCAATTTCATTGGGAAAATTTCCTGCGCACACTCCTTCCGAAACTTCTTCAAATACTTCCATGTATTTGAACCTCTTCGACTCTGTGCACTCCCTATGACAATAGTCTTTCAACAATTTTTCTCTTTCTCAGGTTGTAAATCTAAGACTTCACTCGGCCTGCGCACTCCTTCCATGGCTCCTGTGTTTAACTTGCACTTCTGCGAGAATGAGAACAATGTTACCCCTCCCGAGCTTGTAGAGACGAACTCTGACTTCTGTCAACACACACCTTGTGGACAATTTCACTGCACTCCTTGCAGGAAAACTCTTGCTCAGGCAGAGAAACAATTGAAACTCATTCTTTACTCTCCCTCTCTTTAGATTTCAGACATTAAATATGAAATCATACATTCACGCATCAAAGAAAATGCATAACAGAGAGTAAACAAGCATATATCAATTAGCATGTACAACATAAAAAACAATTTAACACCATGAGTCCTAACTAAAGATCTTTGTATTAATCCAGAACTTTTGTACATGGGTTTTTACTCTACACAGCTCTCTGCTTCTTCTCTCCTATGCTCTATTGATCATGCTGCTAATGTTACAATGATACAAGTAAGGGTGTCTATATCCATTTTCCCTCCGGCTCCTAAAACTATCTAATCTAAGAATTCAAAGCTAGCTACTTACATTTACTAGCATAAATGCCTCTTAGTCCTTTAGACGAGAGCGGGATGCTCAAGGTCTGGTTAAAATCTATAAGTATGCCCTTTCTTAATTGTTTCATTTACGTTTGGCGTATCAAACTTCAAAACATTTCAAACAATTCATCATGTACCAAAATGTGTTGGTGTTTGCCCCATGCTCGCTTGTTGTTGGTGATGCTCCTGCATCATACTCCCTCGCTTGAAAATTTTCATGGGATCCTATCCATGAGATCTATCACAGTTTGTCCATTATTCTGGATCTTTGCTTCATTCTCCCAGCTGGCATCTTCAACTGGATGTCCCCTCCACTTGACCAAGTATTCAAAATATTCCTTTCTCCTAGTCCTCTTACTAACTCTTTTGTCCAATATGATTTCCATATGTGGCTTCTCTGCAATAGGCATCTGCATTGAACCTCTAGTTGTTCACTATCTACTCCAGCTTTGTATGGGTACAAATATGAGATGTTGAATATCGGGGAAATTCCGATCCCATTGGGTAATTCAATCTCATAAGCATTTGCCCCAAATTTCTTCAAGACCTTACATGGTCTGATCTTGTTCATCTTCAGTTTGTTATATGTCCCCTTCGGGAATCTTTCCTTTCTGAGATGTGCTAGAATCAAATCACCAACCTCAAATTTAAGTTGTCTCCTGTGTTGATCTACTCTACGCTTACACTCTTGGCTCGAGTTTTTCAATCGCTCCTTCACCTGGCTGTGAAGTTCCTTCATAGCTTCGGCAAAATCTTCTACACTAGCACTTCTTATTTCATCCCGTTCTGAATCCCTCAGTTCAGATACTCTTCTTGGCTGCATCCCATAAACAATTTGGAATGGACTCTGCCTTGTGCTCATGTTGATTGAATCATTGTAAGCAAATTCCACCAGTGGCAGAATATTATCCCACTGACTATGGTGTTATGTTACCAAGCTCCTCAGCAAGCCTCCCAAACTTTTGTTCACAACTTCTGTCTGTCCATCCGTCTAGGGATGATAAGTGAACTGAACGACAAGTTTGTTCCCATATTTTTCCATAAGGTTCTCCAAAAGTGTCCCACAAACTTGGTGTCTCGATCTAAAAATATGCTCTTTGGTAAGCCATGAAGCCAAATGACTTCTTTGAAAAACAGATTCACAATGTGAGTTGCGTCACTGGTTTTTTGACACGGTATAAAATGTGCCATCTTAGAAAATCTATCCACTACCACAAAGATTGAATCAAACCCTCTTTTTGTTCTCGGTAACCCCAATATGAAGTCCATGCTTACTGCATCCCACGGCCTCTCAAGTATGGGTAATGGTTGATATAAGCTTGCATTCTGCCTCTTTCCTTTTAAATGCTGACAAATTATGCATCTTTCCACGAATATTTTGACGTCTGCTCTCATTCCTGGCCAAAAAAATGACTCGTTTAACTTTGAGAACGTCTTGTCATGACCAAAATGTCTGGCCAATCCTCCACTATGTTTCTCCTTCAGCAAATTCTCCCTTATGGAGCATTTTGGAATACAAAGTTGATTACCCTTAAACAGTAATCCTTCCTGTATCATGTATTATGTCCATTGACTTTTGTCCCTGAGAATTGGATTCTCAGTTGCTTCATACACCTCCTTAAAATCTAGATCATCTCTATACATGTCCTTGAGATCATCAAAACCCAAAGTTTTGACTCTAAACTCCCACAACAGCAAACATTTCCTTCTGAAAGCATCAACAACTTTGTTACCAGTTCTAGAAATATGCTTAAATACAAAAGTAAATTTCTGCATGTATTCAACCCATTTTGCATGCTTCTAGTTCAACTTCTCTTGTTGAGTCACAAATTGCAAAGCATCATTGTCACTGTATAAGACAAAGTCCTTCGTGATTAAGTAATGTCTCCATTTCTTCAATGTCTGGATAATAGCATAGAACTCCTTGTCATACGTGGAGTATTTCACTTTTGTTTCATTCAACTTCTCACTGAAGTATGCTATCGGCTTGTCTTCTTGGCTCAAGACTACCCCTATTGTAAATCCATTTGCATCACATTTTACTTGAAATGTCTTTTTAAAATCTGGCAACACCAAAATTGGTTGTTCCATGATCTTCTTCTTCAACAAATTGAAGCTTTTCTCAGTTTCTTCTATCCAGTGAAAAGACTTGTGTCTCTTCTTCACTGTGTCCATCATTGGTGCACTAATTCCAATGAATTCCTGATCAACTTCTAGTAGAAACTAGCAAATCCATGAAAACTTCTCTCCTCAAATATAATCTTTGGTGATGGCCAATTCTTAATTACCTCCACCTTATCTGGATCCATCCTCAACTTATCTATAGAAATAACAAAACCCAAATAAATGAGCTTTGTCTTCATGAATGAGGATTTCTTCATGTTTATCAGCAGCTTCTCTTGCTATAGCCTCTTCATCACTATATCCAAATGTTTCAGATGCTCTGCCTTTATTTTACTGAAAATCAGTATGTCATCCAGATACACAATGACAAATTTTCCGATGAAATCCTTCAGGACTTCGTTCATCAATCTCATGAAGGTACTTGGCGCGTTTGTTAAGCCAAATGGCATAACAAGCCATTCATACAACCCTTCATTGGTTTTGAATGTTGTCTTCCATTCATCACCTTCTCTCATATGAATCTGGTGGTATCCACTTTTCAAATCAATCTTCGAAAAAAAATTGTCCCCACTTAAGCAATCCATCAGATCATCCATTCTTGGCAATGGAAATCTGTACTTTATTGTTATCTTGTTGATTTCCCTTGAGTCAGTACACATCCTCTAGCCTCCATATTTTTTCGGACTGAGCACTATCGAAATAGCACACGAACTCAAGCTTTCTCTAACCAACCCTTTGTCCATTAAATCCTGGACTTGTCATTTGACTTCTTCATTCTCCCGCGGGGTCAATTATTATCCACATTTTTGGTCATCAGGATGATGTCATGATAATGTCATGATGATGGAAAATCAAACTCTTCACTAAGAACAATTTCCTGGAAAAAGTTACACTTTTCTAGCTCCAGAAATCATGTTTTTAAGAATGTTCGCAGGCTACCTATATGTTCTCCTGCGAGAATGCCTGATTCTCGCAGGTTGTCTCAATATGGAGTGCAAACATCTCGCACTGTACTCATGGATAGGGTACGAACATGGTTTTAAAGAGGAAAAAGATAAAAATCTCGAACCTTCTAGAAGGGAATCTTCTAGAAGGGTGAGTTGGCATTCGAGTGGTTGTTCAAGTACTGGGATTCCAGATATCTTGGGATCATTCCCTATCCTAGTAACTAATCTATCTTCTCCTATATATTGAGGAGATTGCTCATGAAAAAGGTTAGAAGCAAACTAGCAAGAGATTGATTGGAGAATTAGCGCAAGACTGTATGGAGGACTAATGCTACAGCAGCAAGAGATAACAGCAAGGTCATCATATGTGGTTGAGTTTCTTCATGCATGAGCAAGTGTGTGTGTCAGAGCTAGGAGCCATCGAAAGGAGACCTACGACATCAAGGCTCAGGTTGTAAGTTTCACTTTCAGTTAATTCAATACAGTAATATGTCCCTTTCCCATAAAGATGATATCACTTTATTACATAATTCCTTGATCATATGTATAGACTAGCCATTGAATATATTAATTTGCCTTTACTTCAATTGGTTTGTACTATTGTGATTTTAACGGTACAAGAGCATTGGAGCAAAGCTTGGAACAACAGAGATATAAGGAAAGCGTTCATAAGGTATGTCCACAATCCTTACTTCTTAGTTCATTCAATAGGTTAAGTCTAGGGAAAGTGTATTATTCTATCCCATTTTGTTCTAGATCCAGGTGGATCTAGGGAGATTGGTCTGTGTCCGCACTCACGAATTTATCCTGAAACAAAATTGGCGACTCCACTGGGGATCCTATCCCTTTTGTCTTTATGGTTTTTGAATTTTCTGTGGCCATTTGCTCTATTTTCCTTTTTCTCCTAATTTGTTAGTGTCTGAGTCCTCAGGATACCCTGAGAGACCTTCTGGGTCTAAAAGCCAGTTTGGATTTTGCTTGATTTTTCAAAATTTTCATTAGTTTCAGGGATTCTCGCATTTTGTCCATTGACAGCCTGCGAGAACCACTGAGGTTCACACTCTGCTTATATATTCCAGTGCGAATAGTTTGCATTTTGCATCATAGTGGCCTGCGAGAACACTTGTTTCTCGCACTGTGCTACACATTGGCCTACGAACATATTTTTTGAAATTTTTGAATTCAAGTTCTGACTTTTTCAATTGCTCAGTAAGGTTGATTTACATCTTTTTGACACATTGGATCACTAGCTTACATATCTTTTGCTTTAATTTGCTTGCTGGATCTGATCTAGGGTTTCTAAGTTTTTCTTGCTTTGGTACTTGACTTTCATCTCTTGGCTTTTATTGGCATTTTTCTTCTCTCTGATTTCTGGAGTTTAGTCTGTCGTGTTGGCTAAGAATCAGTGATTGATTGGAATTTAAGTGTTTGGTGTTTCTCGTTTGATCGTTAGTTCGAAAGGACAATTTTCATTTGCATTGAGAAACTCCTTGGTTTGCTTTTTGTTCTTACTTTCATTAAAAGTTTTGGTTGGGTTGTCATTGATTGTTTGGTATTGATGATTTGATTTTCTTTTCTCTGTCATCAGAGTTCTTCTTGAAAAGTGAACCACTTGTTTTCTTTCAAGTTTTTGTTTTTGCTTTGTTGAAAACATTGAAAATCAAAGTTTTAGAGTATTGAAGTTTTGAAAAAGACATTTAGCAATTGCTCATTGATTCATGATTGTTTGCATTGGTATCTGAAATGAAATTGAGCATTGCATTTGCATTGTAGTATTGAGATTGATTCGAAAATTGTTCTCTCTCCCATAACTAGGACTCATAGAATGAAAAGAATTATATTTCATCATATCCTTGCATTATTTGGGTCAGAGTCACACATCATGAGTTTCATTTTTGTTGCCTTTGAGTAAACAACAGCCATTAAAAACATTGCGTAATATTAAAATTCATCTAGTAACTCTTTTCTAGGGCTATTTTACACCAACATTTAGCTAGGCTAGTGCTTTGGAGTAGGAAGAGAGACACACTCTCCAAAAGCTCAAAAACACACAATAGTATCTTGAGTTAGGGAGTGTAAAATTCCATTGGCTGCATATTGTCCTGGGAAGCCCTTCTAACACAAGGGTCAAGCATTAGGTTGCATTGGTGTTGGCAGAGATACTAACCTGCTTTGTTGACTTCAGTGTAGAGATTGCACATACTACGGGGATCACTCCAAGGTATACCCACAATTATGAGTGGAAGCCTTTGAGTTGGTTTCGGGCTTGATACCCTGCCCTTGCGTGTGGATCGGACTGACGACTATTTCCCCAGGCAGTACTGTTGTCTGTGGTGACCTTAGTGGCCTATCTCTCTAGGTACTTACCCAAGGTGACTGTGGAGGGGAAAGTCTTCACGGTACCTGGAATCGACGTTGATCAAACTCACTCGGGCTCCTTGGAGGGTATACCCACGATTATGTGTGGGAGCTTGCACCAGGGCGTAAGTCTGTTAAGCAGGTTGTCAACGTAACTTTTCCACCTTAGCCCCACCCCTTCTCATCTCGTTGTTGCGACATTGGATTTCATCACCAACTAGTGGCTTCGATATTAGAAGGTATTGTTTGCTTGGTGATTGCTTCTAGATTTTGTTTACTAGTGTGTGCTATTGATTTGTCGTAGTTGACCATAGGATTTTTGTTGAGGAGCTTGTTACTTGTTTACAATTTCTCCCCCGCGACGTTCACGTAGGATGCAAGGTTTGTCTCCGAAACATCCAGAATCTTCACAACCTTTGCATACAGCAACACCTGAGGGTACCCCTGAGGGCTCTCCTCGTCCGGGTGACATTCCCCTTGTTACTTTACCACACGTGGACATTAGTGATGTCCCAGAAGTTTTTACACCACCTCCACAAGTAGAACCCATTGATCCTCTTGTTGAGTTTCGAATTACCAATACTATAGAGGACTATCACATTCATCGTGGTGAACGACCTGCTGGATGATTTAATCCTTCTGAAGAAACTCTTGTTACATCCTCTGAATCAACTGCTGGGCCTTCTCACGGTGTAGTAGACCAAAATCCTTTTTGGTCGGGTGATTTCTGACGAGTTTTGTTTGGTACTGAATCAACCCCTGTTTACGAAATCAACCCTCCTGTGTCTCCTGAACCGGAAACTACACCAGAGACTACCACTTATCATTTTATTCTCCCTCCCGAGATGGCTCATCTCACAATTACTACAAGTGTCCAAACTGAGATTCCAGCAACAACTCTTGCCCCTATCAATACAGAGCATCCTCCTGAGGTTAATCTGAATTTACCCCCTGGTTACCATGCATTGAATCCTACGTTGAATGTTACCCATCCAACACCTCCACAAGCCCCTGCTGGTTCTCCAGGTGGTCCTCAGTTTCCTGGGCATCCTATTCCCGGTTTCATCTCGACACTTCCTCAGTTTCCTACTGGCAATCCTAATGCTGGTAACATTATTCTGACTATGGCACCAAACTTGCACATTCCTGTTGATGGGCAGGGTAGTACTTTTCCTTTTCCTTTTCCCGGACAAAACGCAGTTACCACACAACCTATGGTTGGTACACAACTTCCGGGTGGAACTATACCTACGGTAGGAGGACCAACATCCCCTTTTGGACAAAACATACCTCCCGAGTTGGCCTAGTATTGGCAACAGCTTTTACGAAATTTACCTCTTGCTGGCGGGCAAGCAACAGTCCCTCCTGTAGGCCAACCATATCCAGGTGTGACTAATCCTATTTGGGGTTCGGGTCAAACTTCCCAATCTCAGGTCCCTACCCAAACTCAAGGTTACAATCCTTGGGGCTACTACCCTATCCAGCCACCACCGAACCAACCCAGAGCTTCCCTTTATGGACAGTCTGCTTATGCTCCTACTGGTCTGCCAATGGGACTTCCACCCCAAAGTCATCAGTATCAGAAAGTAAACCGACAGTTGCCTTTTCTTGCTACCTTGGATTTGCCAGATTTGACTAGGATTCTAAATGATCCTATTCATCACTCTCCCCAATGGCCGGCTATTCCTGCTAAACTCCCATTGGATATTCCGAAATTCGATGGTAAGGAAGGAGAGGACCCCAACAACCATGTCATGACTTTTCATTTATGGTGTTCATCCAATTCACTCATGGATGACTCCATTCATCTGCGTCTTTTTCAACGGACCCTTACAGGTTCGGCTGCGAAGTGGTACATTGAATTGCCATGGGGTTTCTTTTCGGATTTCAACACCCTTGCAATGGCCTTTCTCACACATTACCAGTTACCAATCCGTTACGATATGGGGAATGAGATTTTAACCTCCTTCAAACAGATTTCGAGCACTCATATCTCTGATCACATTCATGAGTGGAGAAGGAGGCGACGTCTCATTAAACTTGAACTTCCCGATCAGTTACTGGCAGAATGGTTTACAAAATCTTTTGTAAACAAAATTGGTAAAGATATTGCTATGGGCGGTGTTGTCATCGAAAAGCAGGCTATAATTCGTGCTCAATATCTCGATCTTGTTTATTTGCAAACAGGAACTTTGTATGATTTACTACCTGATTTACCCCGTCCTGGTACTTCCAGCACTTCTACTGCTCCAGTTGCTTCACATGCAGCTGATGTTGTGATTGGGACCACTCATACCCACTCACATTCCATTTCAAATACAACCCCAAAATCCAATCCTTCTAATGTTCAAAATTCTCCATCTCCTGCCCCTCTTGCCGGTAAAACCTCTGAAGTAAACGTTGTTCAATCTACGCCTACCGGTAAGAACAAATACAAGAAGGGGAGAGGCAAGAATAAGGAGAGTAAAAACAATAATCAGACTGAGAAAACCAAATCCCCTCCTGTTGAATACAAAGATAAATGCAAACCACGCTATCCTTGCCTTATCTGTGGTGACGATCACTACATGAAGGATTGTCCGAGACGTGCCGAAGTTACTAAGTTCCTTCAAGGGACGCCGAAACCTTCTACTCCAGCTGTCTTGTCTCAACCCTTCCCATCTCAACAATAGGCTTCATTGGTCATCCATGATCAACCCTCTACTTCTACACAATCCTATGTTTTGATGTGCACCGGTGATTCAAACAAAGACAATGTTGCACTTACCACTAGAGCTAAAGACTATACTCCTTCTAAGGAGAAGGTTGACGATTTACCTCCTGATCTGGTACAGCCCTCTCCACCAACTCCACCCACAACCGGTCCTCTTCATCTCGAACAACCGAACCTCGATACAGTGATACGACCGCCCCCGAAAGGTGTCATTAATAAATCGACATTCAATCCACATGCACGTGCGGCCCAGAACTACAGCATTGTAGAAGATCTGGCACAAGAACCTTCTGCGATGTCTGTCCTTGAAGTCATTCAGTCTTGTCCTGCGCAACGAAGGGCCCTGTTGAAAGCTATAGGTGGAATTGATCCCACGGATATGAATTTGATAGTCTTTGACTTGGACGATCATGTTCCAAGGTTACCCCCACAACTTGTGTTTCAAATACAAGTTGTTGTTTCCGACAAGAGCATTTGTCGGACTGTTATTGATGAGGGTGCCTCTACATGCGTAATGTCTTTTACTTGTTGGAAGGCCATTGGCTCTCCCCCGTTACAGGAATCACAAAACACTTTGAGAGCCTTCAACGGCGTTCTTCCGTCGTTGCCTGTCACTCTTGAAGGTAAGACCGTCCTGGTTGAAGTGGAAGTTTTTGATACTCCTTTAGATTATAATCTTCTACTTGGACGTAGTTGGGTCGATTCTATGTGTGCTGTTGTGTCAACCCTGTTCTGTGTCGTATGATTTCCTCACCAAGGAAAAGTGGTTACGGTTGATCAACTTGCCTTCTTTAACACCGATACTCGTACTGGCAACGTGTCGTTCATAGCTAAAACCCCAACAGGTTATGAGAATGTTGGCGTCGGTATTTTAAAAGATTCTTTGTTAATAGGTACTTTCCCCATACCACCACCACCCAATATTCCATGTCCGCCAGTTGCATCTATTAATATGATCTCTACTGTACCCCGTGAACTTCCTGTGTCTGCCGACCCTTGGATAGTACCTGATCCTGGAGATCATGTTCGTTTTGGCGACGTCATGCTGTTAAGTCCGATTGAGTCTGATTACCAAGCTATTCTATCGGAAATCCCTACTACTTATTCTTTTGATGAGTTGTCTCCTGATCCTTTCCGTGTCGTCTTTCCCACTAATGAGATGATAATTTCCATCATGGAAGACACCCCTTGGGACGATGGACATCATCGTTCCATACTATTTTTGGAACAACAGACTCTTGAGAATTATCAACGGATTTCGAATCCATCAACCGTTGTGGTTATCTCCACGGTTTCCCAATATACATGAGATGTGTTTGCGGAAGGAAATCTTAGTAACATTTCACCCACAATACCCATAGATATTTCAGTGAAACCTGGAATCGTCGAGAATGTTCATATTGGTTCTTCGTGTTCTCTCGAAGAAATTGTCACTTACACTTCCTTGTTTAAAGAATTTCGTGATATCTTTGCATGGAGTTACGAAGAGATGTCGGGTATCGACCCTGCTATTGTGGTCCACAAAATTAAGACATACCCCGGAGTCAAACTAGTCTGGCAGCGCCTCCGTCCTGTCCATCCATGTAAAGCCGCAGCCATTAAACTTGAAGTTGAAAAACTTCTTAAAGTCGGTTTTATTTATCCCGTGGCATTGACAGAATGGGTTTCTAACCCAGTACCGATTGATAAAAAGGGTGGTAGTATACGCGTTTGTGTTGATTATCGGGATATCAACAAAGCTTGTCCAAAGGACAATTTTCCAACCCCTTTCGTTGACCAGATCGTCGACGACTGTGCCGGCAGCGAAATCTTTTCCCTCATGGATGGATTTTCCGGCTATAATCAAATCAATATCGCTCTTGAGGACCAACATAAAATGGATTTTATTTGTCCTTGGGGTACTTTCACCTACAGAAAACTTCCTTTCGGTCTAAAGAATGCAGGTTCTACATTCCAATGTGCTATGTCTTACGCATTTCATGATATCAAGCATATTGTTCAACCTTATTTGGATGATTTTCCGGCTCACTCTTTGCGTCGAGTCGATCACCCTAATCATGTCCGAGCGATTTTCCTTCGTTGTCGATTCTATCGCATTCGTCTGAATCCTCATAAATGTGTCTTTTGTGTAGAATCCGACCGTCTCCTCGGTTTTATTGTTTCACACCATGGGATCCGGGTAGATCCTATCAAGGTCGAGGCAATTCTTAATCTCCCTCCTCTTTCTTCTTTACGCCAGCTACAAAGTTTGCAGGGGAAAGCAAACTTTCTTCGTCGCTTCATCCCGAATTACGCTGAGATTACTCGGGGTTTTACACGTCTTCTAAAGAAAGGTTCAGAGTTTGTCTGGGATAAGACTGCTAACGATGCTTTTGAAGCCTTGAAATTATCCCTCACCAAAGCTCCTCTTCTCTTCCCTCCGGATTGTAGTCGAGATTACTTTCTTTATCTAGCTGCGTCCAAGTATACTATCGGCATGGTTCTCATTCAAGAGGATGATGCCCACGATGAGCATGTTATCTATTACCTAAGTCGAAGTTTAACTTCCACGGAAATTAAATACCAACATGTTGAAAAGCTGGCCTTGGCTGCTGTTCAAGCAGTTCAACGTTTTCATCATTATATTCTCGCCAGGAAAACTACCGTGATTTCACATTGTAACCCCATGCAACATATATTGACCCGTCAATTGCTGGGGGGAAAATACTCCAAGTGGATTGTTATTCTCCAGGAGTTCGATTTGGAATTTGATCGAGCCACGTCGAAGAAATCCCTAGTTTTCGCTCAGTTAATTTGTGATTTTCCCCACACTGCAACGGAAAACGTAGCAGTCGATTCGTTACCTGACGAATCACTTTTCCTTATCAGTACCGATGACATTTGGTACGGATATATCATTATATATCTCCAAACTCAAACTTTCCAGCCTTCTTTGTCTAGTGCCAAACGACGTCGCATCCGTTATCAAGCACGACATTATATTATCCTTGGCGATACACTTTATCGTCGAGGTATTGATTCTGTGTTTCGACGTTGTTTAATTTTTGAGGAAGCTGAGAGAGATTTGAATGACTGCCACTCTGGAGCATGTGGTGGTCATATGTCTGGGTATGCTACTGCCCAGAAAATCTTACGTGCAGGATACTTTTGGCCTTCATTGTTTCATGACTGCATTATTGTTGTTCAGAAGTGTCATGCCTACCAGACCTATAATCAGAAGATTCGGTCGCATCCTGCTCCCCTTCATCCTGTGGTCTCAGTAGGTCCTTTCGCTAAATGGGGCATTGATTTCATGACATGTCACCCTCACTCGACCGAGGGGCATGGTTATATTATTGTAGCTGTTGATTATTTCACTAAGTGGGCCGAGGCAATGCCGACATTCAATAATACTGGGAAGACTGCAGCGTTATTCCTTTTCAACCATGTCATCACTCGTTTTGGTGTTCCTCAGACTATCATTATCGATCACGGTAGTCATTTTAGAAATAATATGATGTCTGAACTTACCGAGAAGTTGGGCCTTCGTCATGATAGCTCAACACCCTATTATCCATAGGCTAATGGCCAGGTCGAAGCCATCAATAAGGTTCTCATCACTATGATTCGAAGGATGATAGGAATACATAAAACCAGCTGGCACACAATGTTATTTTTGGCATTGTGGGCATATCAGACATATGTTAAGTCTGCCACGGGATTTACGCCTTTTCGATTAGTTTATGGCATGGAAGCCATTCTACCAATAGAATGTGAAATACCATCTTTGAAGCTAGCTGTAGAGCTTTTACCTAATACTTCTGCCAAAGAGGAACGTCTGTTGTATTTGATGCGATTAGACGAGACTCGCCGTGATGCTACTTTGGTAATCGAAGCCCAGAAGAAATGTGTTAAGGCACAGTATGACAAGCATGTCAAACCTCGTGTCTTCTCTGAAGGAGATCTTGTTCTTTTGTATGAACAAGATAAAGATGTCTTAGGAGCTGGGAAATTCAAACCAATGTGGTGTGGGCCTTACATTGTTAGCAAAGTGTTGGAAAAAGGAGCATATGAGTTAGTGGATTATGATGGGGTACCTTTGAGTGAACCCAAAAATGGGTTGTACTTAAAGAAGTACTATGCATGAGTCATTTGTGCATGAAGTACTTGTATTTTTATGTAACATACTGAGTGTGTGTGTTATTTTTAGTTTTGCGTTTGACGTTATTTGGTCTCTACCCTTATGTGACGTTGTGTTTGATTTCCAGATGTCGGAGTATTCGCTACCTTATATTGGCTTCGCCGATGGCGCTAGCCATAGTACTCGGAACCTAGCATCCGCTGCCTGGGCAATCTATACCCCAACAAACGAGCTTATATCTTTACGAGGTGTATGTCTTGGGCGGGCAACCAACAACATTGCAGAGTATAGCACCGTTATTGAGTTATTGGTTGATACTATCTCTCTTGGAATTCATCGTTTGGTTGTGCGACTTGACTCGCAGCTAGTGGTGCTATAGCTAAGTAATGTATACTCTATTCGAAGTCCTACATTATTAAGAGTATATTTGTGAATTCGCCTCTTGGAACGACATTTTGATCATATTGAATATCAACACATTCCGAGAAGTCTTAATACATTAACAGATTCTTTAGCTAATTATGTATTGGATAGGCATTTAAATCACTTATAAATCAAACACATTAAAATGTACACAAATGTAAAGTAAGCCGGTAGAAACCATGTATATATATATATAACGATCAAAGTTTGTTTTTACAAAATGTGTCCGAAGACCAAAATATCAAAAATGAAAGCTCATGGCTTCTACATAACGATATCATGACATCAATGATGTTCACGATAACACACTAATGTCCTAGCAACTCTGCGGAGCAAGCGACCCATAGAGGCAGAGACTCCCACGATGTGACGCTGATCGTGTCGTGGAATATCCTCCAGAGCCATATCTGGAACATCAGCCATCAAACCCTCTAAGTTCTGCTCCACTATCAGATAGTCCTCGGCATATTGTGGAATGGCTACTGCTGCCTCTCCTCGACGCTAGACAGGAGAACTACCAGCAGGTCTATATGCCCCAACGTCTGTGTTATTAAGAAAAATTTGGTGTTAGTCTTCGGATAAAACTATAAAACCAAAAACATTTAAATATGTTAAAAATACAAAAACATTTAAAAAATTAAAATCAGTGGACTTCTTACCAATATCTCCCCACTGTGCATCTTCAGGAAGTGCAAGGTCAGGATCGCCGCGGAAATCCAAACCCGCGTATGCATAATCTTCTATCATCAGCACCTGGCCTTGAAGCCAGTCGAAGAAGAGATCGTCATACCTGACGATCGGTCCTGTCACATGTCTATCCATGAGTTGACACCATCGTAACATCCGTGGATCCCTGGTACCCAGAAAGTGCCACTCAGCCTGAAGTCTATACACTGGGACCCTCTCACAGAAGAAGGACACCAACAATGATCCATAACCAAACTGTTTTAGATCTCCACGCCTGCATTTGGTCAGTTGTTTTTTGAGACTGCGTAAAATTGCGTCAGCCCAGTTGAGGACCCGGGGCTCAGTACACTCGATGGCATACTGAAAATAGATCTGTAGAGCCATATGTGGGGTAGAACTTCCTGCCATCCGAGCGATAGTGAAGAGAATGGTACGAAGAGTTATACCAGTCACTCCCCAAATGTCCACTTTTCCTTTTTGTCGTTCACCCTCAGGCACGTAGTACTCCCGGCAATACTCACTCATTTTTAAGCCACCCCTTCGGCTACCAGTCAAACTGACGTAGGATCCTCGCCTGGATAGTCCAGTTAGGAAATAGATATCCTCAATGTCGATCGTCAATGTGTGAGCTCCGACATTAAAAACCTGTTGATCTGGATCCCACATCCGGATTAAGTGTTCTATCAATCGAACTTGGGCTCTCATGCCCGGTATGCGGAAATAATTCAAGAGACCACAATCTCTTAAGGCAGCAATGGTCGGAGGGTGATTTTCGGTGGTTGCATTATCATCCTCGTGTTCCCGTTCTCTCCATTCGAGCACCATTATGATGGTTATAAACCTGCATGGGGAACATATGAAGATGATTAAAACTCTCTTTCATGGGATAAATCATTTTTATTGGCTAAACATTACAAACTTTTTTGAACTTTGCATTGTTCGCAGGTGGCCTATGGCACACAGTGCGCACTTCTTGCATGCTGCCTTAGGCCCACCTGCTATAATGAAGCATTCTCGCAGGCCCCGCATGGGCAGCCTGCGAGAATCCTTCTACATGCATAGGGTTTGCAAAATGAACTTAAAACTTGAAATTTAACCAATGAAATCATGAATTTGAACCATGGAAGGATAGAGAATGGAAATCTTACCAAAACACCGTAGACGGCTCGAAGAATGATGACCCGAAGCTCCCGAAAATCGACGATGAAGATAGAAGGTAAAAGGGAGGTTTTTTGCACTCAAATGGTAAAAGGGGAAAATGATATGGTAAAATGAATTGTGAATTTATTTTATTTACTTTTTACCATAATCAAAGTGGGTTTTTTCATGTTTATTCATTATTTAACCCTAATTACTAAGCTGGAAGTGAGTAAAATGACTTGCAGGTACCCAATGCGGATGATTATGGACAAAAACTTTTACGGTGTGGTGTGAATTTGTTTGTTTTCTATGGTTTTGACTTGAAACCTCGAGCGCCTTTTATCCGTTCTTGCGCTTGCGAAAAATATGAGAACGTGATCAAGTGTTGTTTTATCTCTTTTCCGGGCTCGTTATGGTTACACGAAAAAGGAACCCCCCTGGAGTTAACTTTAATCTCTTTTCAGACTCTCTAAACATGAAAAGATTGCCGAGCGATCTTGCTATTTTCACGCTCGTTAAATTATTTGAAGTTACGTGTCCTTCGAGTGATATGTTAACCCTTTTTTGGTCTCGTTTGGACTATTGTACGAAAAAGGAACTGAGAGAGTTCTCTTTTGAGTGTTTTTCCAAACTCTATAATCTTGAAAAACCTTCGAGTTTACTATCTCTGGACTCGTTAAACAAACATTGACAGACCTGTGATGGGACCGAACCACTCCTTCTTAGGGTTCGTTAAAAATACTCCGAGGGACTCGTCCGAAGGATGAGCTTATATCAACAAGCATATGTGATCCTCTTCAAGCTTGCGTAAAAATAAAGAGGTACTTGCCATAAATGGTGGGGGAAAATTTGGGAAAGGGATATGTTTCATCTTTGTGTTAATTGGCAGTAAGTGTCGCTCTTGAACATGACACCCCCTATTCATCATTTGAAGTCGGTTTGGGAAATCCATTTGTCTCTCATTCGATTCGATAACAAGGTATTTCCATGTGTCGTATTTGAATCAATGCTTCCAAATCATTGGTCGTGTCATTCATATGTTCAAGAGCAGTCCAAACCTCTATTGAGTCGGCCATCTGCAGTTATCCTTTCACTTCGTGTCAGCCTTACCTGTGTCCAAAGTCCAATTACCATATACTTTGTTTCACTTTCAAACTCTGTTACTCATTTCGTGTCACTGATGGGGGATACCTCAAGGCCCTCCTGTGACGAGTCTTGTTCTGTCGATTTCAACACATTATCCGGAATCAAGACCTAGAAATTATTTAGTACCTTGAAGCTTGCATGCCTCAATGGCAGGTTTCTCACTTTCGACAGTGGGTTTACATCATTGACCCTTGATCGAGAGATTCCCTCGGGTGTTCGACATCAACTCATTTATTCACAATCGATGGATTGTACTATAGTACCTTGGGAGTCATTGACATCAATGGTGACTTCCCTCGCACTTGTTAATGGTATACATCAATGACCAGTAATCAAGTGGTTTCTACCATGTTCGACTTCGACACATGTAATCACATGGTCAGATTCATACTTTGGGTGATGAGATTGAAGACCCTGGATATTGTCTTTGCAATCCAGGTTGCAATGGAGTATGTATTATTTGCGACACATAGATCCACTGCGTATGTTTCGTGGCTATGTCGTCTTGATTAAAATTTGTCGCACAGATCCACAGTGTATTTAGGTGGCTGTGCTATATTATGACGGCATGGATCCATAGTGTATGATTGGTGGCCATGACCTTTGTTTATGATGTCATCAGTCTATGATCTGAGTATGGGAATGCCTACCTCAGGAATTGGTATACATGATAGCCTGTTGATGCTTGGATGTTTGCAGGTCTCTAATTAGATGTGCTTTTGGTTCTTGACAGACACATGTAGCTTACAAAGTCTATCGACTGTCACTGGTTCCACTCTCAGACTTTGGGGGGCATTCTATTATCCACATTTTTGGTCATCGGGATGATGTCATGATAATTTCATGATGATGGAAAATCAAACTCTTCACTAAGAACAATTTCCTGGAAAAAGTTACACTTGTCTAGCTCTAGAAATCATGTTTTTAAGAATGTTTGCAGGCTACCTATATGTTCTCCTGCAAGAATGCCTAATTCTCATAGGCTGTCTCAAGCTGGAGTGCGAACTTCTCTCACTGTACTCATGGATAGGGTGCAAACATGGTTTTAAAGAGGAAAAAGATAAAAATCTCGAACCTTCTAGAAGGGAATCTTCTAGAAGGGTGAGTTGGCATTCGAGTGGTTGTTCAAGTACTGGCATTCCAGATATCTTGGGATCATTCCCTATCCTAGTAACTAATCTATCTTCTCCTATATATTGAGGATATTGCTCATGGAAAAGGTTTGAAGAAAACTAGCAAGAGATTGATTGGAGAATTAGTGCAAGACTGTATGGAGGACTGATGCTACAGCAGCAAGAGATAACAACAAGGTCATCATATGTGGTTGAGTTTCTTCATGCGTGAGAAAGTGTGTGTGTTAGAGATAGGAGCCATCGAAAGGAGACCTACGACATCAAGGCTCAGGTTGTAAGTTTCACTTTCAGTTAATTCAATACAGTAATATGTCCCTTTCCCATAAAGATGATGTCACTTTATTACATAATTCCTTGATCATATGTATAGACTAGCCATTGAATATATTAATTTGCCTTTACTTCGATTGGTTTGTACTGTTGTGATTTGAACGGTACAAGAGCATTGGAGCGAATCTTGGAACAATAGATATATAAGGAAAGCGTTCATAAGGTATGTCCAGAATCCTTACTTCTTAGTTCATTCAATAGGTTAAGTCTAGGGAAAGTGTATTATTCTGTCTCGTTTTGTTCTAGATCCAGGTGGATCTAGGGAGATTGGTCTGTGTCCGCACTCATGAATTTATCCTGAAACATCAATCTATATGCTGCTTCGTTTGGTAAACTAGCTCCAGGTATGATATCAATATGATGACTCACACTTATGATGATCGGTGGCAACGAATGAGGTAGTTCATCCACTACTATGTCGACAAACTCTTCCAACAGTTTATGAACCTCTTCTGGTAAATCATCTACCCTTGTACTGGTTAAAACAATCTTGGGCTTCCTAACCACAATGAATTGTGGTTCCTCCTTTTTCTTAACCTCTGTAAGAAGTTCCTTCCCACTCATGAGAAGTACACCATTGCTTACTTCAGGTTTCACCTCTTTATCTTTAATTGGAAGCAACATGTGAGTTCTCCCATTATTCTCTAGGGTGTATTTATTCTTCCTCCCATCATGAATCACATTTCTATCATATTTTCATGACCTACCCAGCAATAGATGACAAATATCCATGGGAATAACATCATAGAGTATTTCATCTTTATACCCTCCTATTTTAACTCAACTAAACATTGTTTAGTGACATTTACCTGATGTCCTTTTCGTAACCATGAAAATCTATATGGGCTTGGATGTTCAATCGTCTCCAACTCCATCTTTTCTACCATTTATGTATAAATGAGATTATCTGTACTACCATTGTCCACGATGACTTTGCATGCCCAGTCCTTGGTCTTGCAAGCAGTCTGAAAAAGTCTATTCGTTTGGACCAAACTCTCCACCTCCTTCTCTGGCGTTAAGAGAACTTTTTGCATCATTAGTGATTTTCTTCCTTAAGCATCTTCTCCCTCAACATTCTTCCTATGTGCCTCGGCAGTGTGAGTTTCACCACCTTCTTTCTTCTTATCTGGACATTCATAAAATTTATGTTCGGCCTTTCCACATGTGAAGCATTTCACCACTCCACCTCTTCCTCTTCCTCTACCTGTGGTATGAGGAAAAATGTTTCCATCAACATATTGACCTCTCTGTTCAGTATGCTACCCTCTCTGTGAGCTTCCACCTCTGTCAGTCTGAGTTTGGGGATTCTTCCACTCTTCCTTGGGTTTCTGATTTCTATCTTCGGCAACTGATTTGCCTCTGGCTTGACTTCTGCCTTGGCCTCTTTGACCTTGTTTTCAGCTCATCTTCTATTCATCCTTTAGATCCATATGACGGGTATCTTCCACCGTTCAGATGGTCATAATGCTCATCTCATCCTGAATGTCGTATCTCATACCATTCATGTACCTAGAAAAATTTTCATCATCACTTTTGCGATGACCTGCCCTGATGTTCAGGCTGTAGAATTCTTCAGTGTACTCCTTTACTGACATAATCTTCTATCTCAAATTCTTCATTCTTTGGAACAGAGTAATTTGGTAGTCCCTAGGAATGAATTTCACCTTCATCTTTGCAATCATCCTATCCCAACTCTTGATCTTCTTCTTTCCTTTGCAACACCTGTTAGCTTGTAGCTCATCCCACCACAATGCTACATGTCCTTTAAGTCTTGTGACAACATGTTTGACCATTTTGTCTTCCTCGACATCTTCATAGTCAAAATATATGTCCAGAGCTCTAATCCAGTCTAGAAGCTCTTCAGCATCCAGGTTTCCCTCATATACTGGAATGTCCATTTTTTCCCTAGCACTCATTCTTGCAACAACCCTAATCAGCCGTTCATTTGCTGCATCTTCTGCTGTGAATTCTTCTCCTTCATGTCCAGCTTCATTTTCACTTTTGGAATCACTGACATCTCCAACAACAGCTGTGTGCCTCTATTCTGTCTCCATGTCCTCGAGTCTGGAACATATGTCACACATCTCTCTTTCCATGGACGGATTTGGCACCTGCCTACCTCTTCCTCTTGGAATTTCCCTTTCCTCTGGTGGATTAGGTGTTTTCCTGTCTCTTCTTCTCGATGGCATGGCTGAGATTTCTTTCTCACTTTCCCTATCTGAAGTATACAAACATAGTCAATCTCTGATACCACACTGACGCAGACCTATCGGCCCTCAGGCCGAAGTCTTCTCACAGGATCGTTCTTTATCTCCCTCGAGCCGAATCATCTCTTTCGGATTCCCTGCTGGAATCTCTTTTTCAATTGATCCACAGGTCCTTCGGGAAGCTCCCCTATGTGAAAAACACTAGGCACAAGCTCATTTCTCCCCAAGCGACCATAGCGGTATGACCAAGGCCCAATTCCAAAGGCACTTGTCACAACTCGCAACTCGCGAGTTCGTGAGTCAAGGCTCCCGACTCTTCCCTTTAGATCTCACGATACCCAAGATCAAAAAATGGGTACAAATCTTCTTTTGTCAGTGCCTTCCTTACACGACCACCAGCTAGGATAAGTGCTATCAACTCTCACCTCTCGCACCTTCGCAATTTCAAAGGTTTAACTCTCGTTCCTTCCTTATGCGATCCTCCGAGACTTGAAAGTCAGCGAAGGTTGACTTTCCTTTCACACATCTCGCAACTCGCCACTTCATGAGTTTCAATGTCAAACTCTTGTTCTCTTATCTCATGAATCCCTGAGACACAAGAAGTCAATGGAGTGTTGACTCCTTCCACTAAGTGGCATGTGTCCACCTGTCTATTCCCCGGGCCCACTTTGTGGTTCTTACATGTGTCCCTCGCGCCCGGCTTTCGACACTTCACGACTTCTGATGTCGAAAGTGACCCCTCTCAACCTCTGAACCCCCAAATGCATGATAGGTGATGGGGTTCCTGATCCAACGGTCCTCCCATTCTCTAGATCCAATGACTATCTTTTCTCCTCGTGATTTCACCACTCGCGAATTGGAGCACCGAACTCTTGGGCTCTCACCCTACGAACCTCTGAGTTCGCGAGATCCCTAGATCTCTGCCACCTATCCTCCTCCGATGGATGGCCACAATTCTCTCATGACTTCGCCACTCACAAAGTTGAAGGACTTCCCTTTTTGACCTTCGATGTCCAAAATCTCAATATGGGTGATATCACGAAACGTGTCCTCCTTCTAACGGATGGCTTAGATTCTTTCGCGGTTTCACGACTTCACCTTTCGCAACCTCGCGAATATTTATGTAAAGGTTTTAAACCATAACTTCCCTACTCCTCTACATGATTCGACGGCTTCCAGGACTTTGTGAATCCTCTATGGAGAATTTTGACCGTCCAATGCCTCCTTGACGACTCTTGCAAATCGAACACAATATTCCTTCACTGGAACTTATCTACTTGCAAGTAACTTTGCAACACCTCCCTTTTGAACTCTTCAAGGTACTAAACCTCCTGAGATTTTCTTCGACAGCTTCGAAGATCCTATCCCTCATGAGCTTGATTGAAAAATCCTCAAGTTCTTTGGGAAAATTTCCTGCGTGCACTCCTTGTAGAACTTCTTCAAATACTTCCAAGTATTTGAACCTCTTTGACTCTGCGCACTCCCTGTGACAGCAGTCTTTCAACAATTTCACTCAGGTTGTAACTCTGAGACTTCACTCGGCCTGCACATTCCTTGCACAGCTCTTGTGCTTAACTTGCACATCTACAAGAATGAGAACAATGTTACCCCTCCTGAGCTTGCAGAGACAAACTCTGACTTCAGTCAACACACACCTTGCAGACAATTCACTGCACTCCTTGCAGGAAAACTCTTGCTCAGGTAGAGAAACAATTGAAACTCATTCTTTACTCTCCCTCTCTTCAGATTTCAAACATTAAATATGAAATCATACATTCATGCATCAAATCAAATGCATAAAAGAGAGTAAAAAAGAATATATCAATCATCATGTACAACATAGAAAACAGTTTAACACCATGAGTCTGAACTAAAGATCTTTGTATTAATCCAAAACTTATGTACAAGGGTTTTTACTCTACACAACTCTTTTCTTCTTCTCTCCTATGCTCTATTGATCATGTTGCTAATGTTACAATGATACAAGTGAGGATGTCTATATATGTTTTCCCTCCATCTCCTAAAACTGTCTAATCTAAGAATTCAAAGCTACCTACTTACATTTACTAGAATAAATGCCTCTTAGTCCTTCAGAGGAGAGCGGGACGCTCAAGGTCTGATTACAATCTATAAGTACACCCTTTCTTAATTGTTTCATTTATGTTTGGTGTATCAAACTTCAAAACATTTCAAACAATTCATCATGTGCCAAAATGCATTGGTATTTTCCCCATGCTCGCTTGTTGTTGGCGATGCTCCTGCATCAGCATGTCTTCAATTACTTATTTGACTCTTTCTATCTACCCATCTAACTTTGGATGGTATGTTGTGCTAAAGTTTAGATTTGTACCAAATCCTTTAAACAATCCTCCCCAGAAATTTGAAGTAAACTTTGTATCTTTGTCTGAGACAATTTCCTTAGGTATCCCATGCAACCTAGCAAGCTCTCTCATGTAAATTTCTGCAATATTAGTTGTTGTATGAGTCATTTTTACAGGAAAAAAATGAACATCCTTTGTCAGTTTATCAACCATGACCATGATTGAATCATGTTTTCTTGTTGTCCTACGAATTTTTGTTAAAACATCAACAATTACCATTTCCCATTTCTTCTCTAGAATTGGTAATGGTATTAGCAAACCCGTTGGGTGCCTATGCTCAACCTTCACTCTCTAACATTCCATACATCTGGCAATGTAATCAACAACATATCTTTTCATTCCTGGCCAAAATAATTGGCCTGTTACTACTGCAATTTTTTTCTGGTAACCGAGATGTCTGACATATGGAACATTACGCACCTCTTTTGATACTAAATTCCTAAGTTCTCCAGAACTGGGAACATAAATTATATTTTTATGCATAAGTAATCCATCTTCCCCCATCTCATATTCTTTAATTTTTTGTTGTACATTTTCCTTCTCTAATATTTCTTTTACCTGTAGGTAATTCTGATCCGTAACAACAACATCTAAAATACTACTCTTTAAATCTAATCAATGCATACTAACAATTGTAGCATGCATGATATGTTCTCTTCTACTAAGTGAATCATAAACTTTATTTTCTTTTCCTTTGATATGTTTGATGTCAAAACCGTATTCACTTAAAAATTCTAGCCATCTTGTTTGCTTGGCATTCAGAGTTAGTTGTTCAAAAAGATATTTTAGACCACTATGGTCTTCCCTTAATTAAAATCTCTTCCCCATGCGACAATGCATCCACATGTTCAATGCATGAACAATGGCAGCAAGTTCCAAGTCATCTGTGGCATAGTAACTCTCATGTTATTTAATATTTTTGGACTCATAACCAATGACATGTCCATTTTGAGTGAGGAATCCACCAAGTCCTTCCTTGCATGCATCTATACATACCACAAAACTTTCATTCGGTTCAACAATATTTAAAACATATGCACTAGTAAGTAATTCTTTCAACAAATTAAAGTTCTCTTCACACTCACATTTCCATTCAAATTTAATTCCCTTATTTTGCAAGGGGGTGATGGGATGAGCAACATTAGAGAACTGTACTATAAATCTTTTGTAGTAACCAGGTAATCCCATAAAATATATCACTTGTGAAACATTCCTAGGTGTTGGCGAGCCTCTAATGGCTTCAATCTTCTCTAGATATACTACTATACCTTGTTCTGAAATAATGTGTACCAAGTAATGGATTCGGACTTGGTAAAAAGAACACTGACTAAGCTTAGCATACAACTAATGTTCCCTCAATTCTTCCAATACCAATATTAGGTGATGTTCATTCTCTTCCTCTAACTTAGAATAGACAAGTATTTTGTCCAGGAATACTATGACAAATTTATCCAAGTAGTTTCTGAATATTCCATTCATTAAGCACATAAAGACAACTGGTGCATTGGACAATCCAAAGGGCACCACTACAAATTTATAATGCCCATACCTAGTTCTAATGGATGTCTTATTGATGTCTTCCTTCTTGATTCTTACCTGATGGTAACCTAATATCAAGTCTATCTTTGAAAATATCTTGTCCCATCTTAGCTAATCAAAGAGGTCATCAATTCTAGATACAGGGTACTTGTTTTTATAGTGGATTTATTCAACTGCCAAAAGTCAATACACAACCTCAAAATTTCATCCTTAGTTTTTACAAAGAGTATTGGTTCTCCCCAAGGTGAAACACTTTGACATATGTACCCTTTCTTCAACAATTCTTCCAACAACATTTGTAATTCTTTTAATTATGGTGTACTAATTCTTTAAGGTTTTTTTGATACCAGGGCATCTCCTGGCAGTAAATCAATAGAGAAATATACATCCCTCTTTGGTGGAAACCCTCTTATTTATTGGATTACATATTCAAATTCTTGTAGTACCAAAAATTCTTCAAGGCTTGGCCCCTTTGTCTTTTATGGATCCTCCACATGGGTTGCATACAATTGAAATTGTTTTTTGAAACATCTCTCTAGTTGTAAGGCATAAATCATGGATGATTTTAGGGGCTAAATTTCACTCATGGGCTAATTTTCCATGGTTTTTCCAAAAACGAGATTCATTGTTTTAAAAATGATTTGCCCATATTCTATAGGATAAATTTATTTTACCTTAAAAATCGCCAAAAGTTTATAAAAACTATATAAAATCCTTAGAAATTTGAATATTTATACAAAAATATCACCAAACATTTATAGTTGGCATATGAAGAATAAGTAAGATTCACCAAGGTTTCTACATTTTAAAGTAAATTTCCATCCTTAAAATCATCCCTAGCTGAAAAATCCCTTATAGAGATGGGTCTTGTAACTCCTTTCACAATGCTTTGTTTTCCTTCTTCATCAAGACATGTAAATGTTTTGTTATGGCAATATAGGAAAAAATGATGCTTGTCCAACCAATCCATTCGAATTAGAATATTATAATATCCCAATGGTATAATATTTAGATCATAATTAGTATTCACACCACTAATATTTATGGAACAACATCTAACCATATCATGGATTATCCTTTTGGTTCTAGCGGTCAGTTGAACCAAACTTGATTTTTCAAGCTTCCTTTTCTCCAAGTGTAATTTTCCCACTATTTTAGGATCAATGTAACAACAAGTTGCTCCTGAATAAAATAAAATATCAACATGATGACTAATGATCTTACCTTCCACCTCTATCATATTGGATTGGTACTCTACTTGTCAAGCATCTAAGGCTCCATAAATTATTCTCATGTCTTCTATTGTTGTAGCCTCTTGTGTGTTGTGAACGGTCTTCACTTTTTTATTTTTGTGAGGGAAAACCTTGTACATGTGATCTTCTTTGCATCCCGAACATTGGATTGGTGGTCTTCCCCTTTTTCCCTAGTAGTCTCCTCTCTTGGATTCATCCTTTGCATACTGGTATTGATGATTTTTATTAGGGATATTTCTATTGAAAGGAGGTTTGAATCCCTTCCTCTTCTTATCATATTTCTCCTTCTTCTTATCCTTCCAAGATTTTCACATGGATTCTCTGCCCTTTCCTTTCTCATAGAGATACTTATCCTTCTTGATGGTCTCAGTCAAAGTCCTCGGTTCATCAAATTGAATATTCTCTTTATAAAAGGATGGAAATCCACTTAAAAACCTTTATACTTTCACCTTATAATATTTTATCAACCTCACATACTTTAGCAGCCCCACAAAGTTCTTTTCATACTCTGCCAATGTCATGCTTCCTAGCCTAAGTTCAAAGAAATCATGCATTTTCTTGTCATATAAGTGTTCTGAAAGGTACTCCTGAAAATATTTCCTAAACTACTTCCAAGTGATCCTACTCGCATTAATGTGCTCAACCTGCTTCAGTTGATCCAAACACATAGAATCTTTTCCATGTAAATGGTATGTGGCAATTCTATCTTCTAGGTTTGATGACTAGTTATGCAATTGGAAATACCCTTTGAGTCCAAGAAACCATGCATCAAAATTGTCTTCTCTTTCTCTTTCACCATCAAAGGATGGTGGATTAATCTTCATCAACTCTCCTTGCAAACTGTCAAATTCATGTCTTCTTCTTCGGTTCCTAATAAGAGACACCTCTGGAATACTTATGGAATATTCATATGCATATAGTTTCCTTATTGAGTATCGAGGTGAGTGATGTCTATGACTTCTTCTATCACTTATTGAATAACCATTTCTTATGTGGTCATATCTTATTTCATGACATATTCCCTCTTCCTCCTGTTTTGGGTTTGATCCACTCTTTGTTTACCTCTCCAACTGATTTAAGCTTTGCATGACTTGAGAATTTATCTGATTTTTGTCTCTTATCAGTCTCTCATGGTCTTCTTTGTAACTATGAAATTTTATTTTCATCCTTCTCACAGTCTCTATCAATGTTTATTGCTCTGTCTCTGCATCATCAACAATGATATTCTGACCTTTGGTCTCTTTATCATGGTTGGAAGCTCTATGTCCTTATTCCACTTCTTGAATATGCATTCTTATACTTAACTAATATGTTTACACCCCCCTAATTATGCAAAATGTGAAAGCAACCATTTTATTAGAATTATGCAAATTAAAAAAAAAATCCAAACAGTACTACAACTCCTTTTTCTTCTCAATTCATGAAGAATATATTATTAGTCTCCATATTATAACAATTCCATGTTATTCTCCTATGAACCATCTTTCTGAATGACTGTAATCTTTCCCCAATTCGATATATGAGTTGAAAGTTATGGCTTCCCAAAAAAAATCACTTCCAACCCCTTTTCTTTTGTTTTGCAATAGGATCTTGTCGAGAAATTCCACATCTCCTTTATATGATACCGATTTCAAAATTTTCACAAGTGCTCCCTTCAAACCAATTTTCATGTGACCACAACTGAAAACCATGGGATTATTCACTCTGTAGAACCTTCCTCTGTATTATTCTATAGAAGAGATTCCTCGAACACAATGTCTGAGGGCTTGGTTAATTCCATATCATTTTTTACCTCTAATTGACCCCCTTTACCTTTTCATGAGACCGACACTGGGACCAAGTCCTCCGGACTTCGGCCTTTGAGTATTCTCCCTTTTCAATCTTTTGATTTCTCCCATAGTTAAACTTCATCAAAACCCTTCCAATAATTCTACTAGAAGATCGGATGGTCGAGATTTATTATCCCATTGAATGTGTTGTTCCTGAGTTTATGCTTTAAGGATATAAAGCATACCATCAAGGCATCCATAAATGATTTAAAGGAATGATTTGGGAATAAGAAATCAAAGAAAGATTAAAGCATAATCAATTTCTCAACTACCTCTGTCTTGCCTCCTGTTGTTCTTGGATGCTAATCTCTCGCTCAATAGCAGCCCATGAACGTTCTAACTCAACCCGGTTAGTTGTTGTTTGTAAAATGGTATTAAATAAATTTAAGGCAATACTGGTTTGATCCTGAAGGTCTGGTTTAAAGTTGGATTGTCTTCTACTTGGGACAGTCATGGATGATAAAACTTTATTTATTTGTAAAGGGATTTTAATCAGTTTGTTACTTCATATTTCCAGAGATGAGAACAAGAAAAACAATTTTAAAACCCAAAACAGTAATGTAAACACATTCGAGGCCGTTTCTTGGTTTTGTAACAATTTCAAGAATTGTAAACAACAAATAAACACTACAGAAAAAATATGAGGCTTTAATAAAAAATAATCTCATATTTCAATAGACAATGATGAAAGAAAAATGAGGTTTCTAACAAGAGTTAAGTATTAAGGAACAAAAGTTTTACAGGTCTTAAAATTACTAAAAGCGATTTTAGAGGAAAAACTGTAAATCATTTGACATCCAAACCAATCTGAAATATAAATCAATGATGTATATAACTTCAAATTGATTACTTGTTAGAAATAACATTAAAGGAAAAATTCAACAAAGTATAATAAACAGAGAGAAGACACATAGCTACAAAGTTGCAGGATCCAGAATCTCGTTTGCGATCTATATTCTGATGTATTTGAAAACTGATATTACAAAATGGCTCTCTCCAAAATTTTTGAATCCTTTTCTCAGCCTTTAGAAACTATATTTATACATTTTCATCAAAATTTCTCGTTGGTGACTAACCAACTTCCTAATATTACGGTTACATAAAAATAATGTCAACCGTTTACAATTTCTTTCTAATCTTAAATGATAAAAAGATTTTAAAAGATTTTAAGCTTGCGTTGACGAACTTCCTTTTTCCACATCAATACACTGAACGCATTTCCCTAAAAACTTCACAAATATCCTGGGAGCATCGGGTATCTCATTTGCTTCAAATGAGAAAAATCTTTTCTGCAATTCAGGCAACCGACTTTCTATCATCCTTTCTGTGAATTTAATAGTTTTCAACTTTAGATTTGAAGTCACCATCCATTTGTTGATCTCTGTTATATTGATCAATTTAATTTTAGCAATCTTTGTTTTCATTTTCTCCAGCTCTTCTTTTAACCTTAGTCGTTTCTTGGCAATATTAATTTAGCCTAATAATCCAAAACAGTCATCTGTTCTGATATTCAATGAATCTCTTTCAAAGAGATCAAAGATTCCCTGGAAATCCTCATTAAATTCTCTTGTGATTCGTTTATATTCATCCAGTTTTGCTTCCCACACTTTTATCATTATGTCCCCTTTAACCTGTTCGAAAATAGATAATTTCTTAGTCTTTCCAATTTCTTCCTTTGATGAGAAAGCCACTGCCTTCTGAAAAGTTGTTCTAGCTTCTTTCGCCTCCCTTTATTTCTGGAACAGATTCTCCAAAGACTTATTTGATTCCTGAAAATAATTCTGGATTACTTCCAGATTCAAGAACACTTTCTGTTGTTCTTCCTCTATTCTCAAATATATCTCCACTTCTTGTGTCTTGAAATTTTCTAGTTCTACTACCTGGTTAGTAATAGAAATAATCTTATCTTGCAAATGTTTGTTTTCTTATCCCAACTTTCGAACTTGTTCCTATGTGACCTGTATTAAGTGTTTTTCCTCATCCAAGTCTTTATTCAATTTCTGGATTTCTTGCATATCCTTTAGTCTAGATGGTTCTAGACCCTTCTATATTCCCCAACTAATATTTCTTTCATTTTATTTTAGTTTGTCTTGCAACTGGATTATTGTTTGGTCCTTTTATTCAAGCATAGTTGTTAAATTACCAACAGAATACATATTAGCTGATGCAATAGCACCCATTGTAATTGCTAATTCTGTAGAAAATTCTCCATCCTTGAGTTTCTTTCCATCTATAATAACCCTATGCTTTTTAATTATCCCTTCTCCTCTTGGATGAATTTCCTATTTCAAGACTGCTCTTCACTTTTTACTGAAAAGGTAACTTGATGGGGGGATTTCATCTCTTGAAATCGGCTCTAGATCACTGACATATAAGACTCCTTCATGGGGGGTTCCAAAAGACGACTGTAATGGAGTTAAGGAGGTGATAGGAATACCAAGTTCTATTGAAGTTGTTCCTCCTATATTTTCTGGAACATTCTTCATGATTTCTGGAATTGTTTCTGGCTCTTTTCCCTTATCCATTCCCATTTCTTTTGTTTGAGAAATCTCTGTATCTTGGGAAGGTATCTCGATATTTTTCAACTTACCTTTGTTATTTGATTTATCCTATATAGTAGTTTCAAACCCTGGAGGGGGTCCTTGTTGTTCTGGTGATGGAGTCAAAATTTCACCATGTAAACTCTTAGGTAGGCAACTTTGCCTATGGCTTTGAAAAGATGCGAATCCATTATGTGAGTCAGGTGGCAAGGCCTGGACTATGTTCAACACTTCTTCATAAGACTTAACATATTTAAAAATATCATCAGAAATAGATACTTTATGTTCATATGCCTTTAGATTACAATGTATGTAATGCCTACTTATTATTGGTAGGGGTCATATTTTCTGTGCTCAATATTTATTAATTTCACTTCTTGTAGTGACTCAGCCTCTACCTTAGAATGGCCTAAATTTGATAAAGAAAATTTCCCAACATGAACAGGGAAAGATGGCCATGTCGTTTTTTGAAGTGCTTTTAATTCCAATCCAACACTGCCCTTGGCTATCTGATGAACTAGTTCTCTGCACACCAATCTGTCTGGTAGGAATTTGGGGAGTGTCTGAGGGGGAATGGAACAACCATAAACCCTAATATAGGAGAAAATTTTCTCAATAAACCAGTCAGCAACTGATTTAAGACTTTCTATGACTGCATCAGAAATGCGAGGGGGTTCGCATCCAAAAAATAATTTGTGCATAGGAATAATGACAAAATGACAAACCTCGTAAAAAATGTCTTTATCTTTTTCTTCCCAAAGGGCCAAGTGGTATTTATGAATGGGTTCTGGACATGAGATGCTCCAACTTCAATTCATTAATGGAAAGGGGGTCATAAAATAGATTGCATCCATAATGTATGCAGACATATAAAAAGACATTGGTTGTCCCTTTGACTTGGATGCTTTGTAATTTAAAATTTCTTGTGTTAGGTTATCCAACAAAATTTTATGCCAGTTAAAACCATTTCCTTCTGAAGCTTCCTCTAAAAAGGGTATCCAGTCTACATGAAAGTGACAGGGATCTTTTCTTCCGAAAAGTCTGCATAACATAATGGCTATATAAACCATATATTCATTTAAGGAGGCTATATCATAAATCCCATGAGAATCGGCCCTAAACTTTTCTTCAGACCTCACCCATCCTCTAATCATGTTGGGATATGTCTGGTCTGTCTCAATACATTCCTTTCTCTGAAACTCAGCTATAAATTCAACATTAAAAGTATGTTTATGATTCGGCGAGAGTTTATACATTACTTGAATGTGCTCTGACCTGAATGAGCCGACGATATCTCCTTGCTCATTTTGAATGCTCCTTGTTGGTATATCTACCTTATCCAGAGCCCAGATGATCATATCAGTGTACGCCACCAACCTCGGATGCGCAACAATCTTATGAAGCTTAGACTCAGCTATGTCCCGAAAATGATTTTCGGAGTCAAGATGAGCATTCTCTAATTCATATTCCAGCAAATATAAGATTTGAGTCCATGATTTAATAGAATCTATAGCATGTGGAGTGGTATCGAAGATAATATCTCCTTCTTGTGCGTCTTCATTCTTCTTCGATGCCTTTTTGGGTGCCATGACTTCTGTGTTTAATTTGAAACCTGTAACAGAAAACAGATGACTGAGCTCATCTTAGAAAGACAACACAGACATTCAAAACTTTATTTTGAATATATTTAAAAAATGATGAGATTTGCACAGCTATCACGAAATTAAAACTCTTAATGCAAAAGATATTTTACAGAGATACACTTTTAATGTCCGCATTTAAGTACCTTTGGGTTTTTAAGAAAATGAGAAACCTACTTAATGGGTGAGAGAAACATAAATGAATGCTTAATATGATTACCATTAATCTTGTTTTTAAGAAAAGGTTAATTAATATTAATCATAATTTAAGGCTGAAACCTTCATTTTTCGGGATTTCGGAAATCCTGATGTTGAGAGGTATGTAGTCGATGAAAAAATGAAATCCAAAAATGCGAAATCACAAAATCGCAATGCTTTAATTAAGAATTAAATTCTTTTGTCATGTTAATTAATTGAGATTAGACCTTTTCAGGATTTCAGAAATCGGGATTTCGGAAATCAGGATTTCGAGAAACATGACAACAGGAGACGTGTCTTATAATAAAATCCGATCTCCAAAAACACGAAATCACAATGACTTGTTTGTTTTAAACAGGACTTAACTTATCTTAATTAACTGAATAATCACGATTAGGGCCAAAACATAAAAAGTTTAATTTAACGTGACTTATAGATCGAGGTTTCGAAAATCGGGATCTCGGGAAACATAATGACAAGAGACGCACTCTCATAGAACCACGAATCCTGAAATCATGACATAATTATGTTAACCTTTGACCTTTCTTAGAAGAGATTAAACTAATTCATTTTCTTAAATTAAGGTTCCAATGTTTCAGGAAATCGGGGATCAGGGTTTCATGATTCAATTTGCATCAAACATTTGTTTGCAGAAAACCCCGAATCCCGATTTCTTTAACGTTTAAATTAAAAAATCGCAAATTTTAAAATTACAACCCGTTTTAAATAATTTTTCAAAAGAGCATTGGAAATTTTATATTTTTGTAAACTTTTTTCCGTTCGTTATCCAAAAAACATTTGATAAAAAAGGTATCGTGAATTTACAAATGACGAAACTCTTATTTTAAGAAAGCCGAAACCCGAAAAACACAAAAAATAAAAATCTAGGCCTTAAGGATAAAAGATTTTAAGATATGTTTTAACATAGGCTCCAACTGGGGACCTCGTCTCCCTGTGGGACAAGGAGAACATGTAAACTTAGTGCCTTCATTGGGTAAATGGTGTCAAGGGTTTATCACTGCTAAACTGTTTAAAGGAGAGAAAAAAGAGATTTTATAAAACCTTTGAAAACCTTTTCAAAACTTTTTATTTGTTTTAAACTTAGTTGTAGTATTCTTCATAATATTCTCCTTCTCATTCTAATTTTAAGTTAGTATTAAGATGATTAGAACAATCTTAGGAAGCTCAACATATTTGTAAATTTCAGCTTGCATCAATCGAAATAAAATTTATAATTTTTTATTTTTTTTTAATTAGGGAGCTCTATTTTGACTTAAGATGAATATCTGGTTTTGAAAAATTGATAACTAGAATAGAGTGATAGATAAGTATGACAACCTTATAGACACCTCAGATATTGCTTCACTGCCAACGGGCCTGTTCAGTACCCCGGTGAAGTTATCTGTCCCTTTTTACTGAATTTCCTTTCACCACTTTGAGTGATAATTTTATGCTCAGATATTGCTTCACTGCCAGCGGGCCTGTTCAGTACCCTGGTGAAGTTATATTTTTCTTTTATATTTAGATGAGGGAAATCATTTAAATGAATTTCCTTTCATCATCTGTGGGACTAGATGGGGGCAATCAAATATGAATTTCCTTTCACCATCTGTCTTATAGTTAGCTTGTGCATATGAAGCGGGGGAAATCAACGATACTTAAAATATCAAGGGTGGTCATCTGTATAAAAATTTATAATAGAGGTTTGTCAACCTGTTTTGATTATTCTAGACCAATTTTTCTTAACTTTCAAAACTTCTCAGTCTGTAGAGAAAAAGGGAAAAATTATTTTCAGGGGTTTTCTTTTGAGCAAGCTTAAATCCTCAGACAAACTGTTAAGAAACCTAAGAGAGTCAGAATCAACCCAAACATAACCACTTTTAGTCAGAGAATAAGAACTATGAAGATTGGACTTACTGAATTTAATCATTTGTTGATTTTCAAGGTTAATACATAATCTCTCCTACTTTGATGAGAAAACCCGAAACATGAAACATAGTATCGAGGGTATAAAGGGAAATGTTCAACAATCTGTAAGCCATAAAACATAGGTTATGATTTCAAAAAAATAACTCTTTGGACTCTTTTCTTCTTATTTATTATTTTTTATTTATTTATTTATTTATTTTTATTTTTTTACTTCAATAAACCTTATATAAGAAACGCAAAAATCAT
>ML804534.1:0-11369 GCA_009831015.1 Picea engelmannii | reverse complement strand
CCTTTATACTTTTTGCCTCACCTTTTCCCTCCAAAGTGACTTTCATTTTATTAATATTTAATTAATTAATTAAATCACTTTAATTAATTAATTAACCTTTTTACCTTTGAAAAGATCCTTATCTCTCCTTGTGGCTTCCCTGGACACTGAAAGTCACTTATAGCCATCCCATCCTGTAGTGTTTCTCCTCCCGATTCCAATGATCTATTACACTGATAGGTTCCTCCAAGTAATGTGCCCAAAATGACCTCTTCAGTGAATTCCATTGACTTATAGCTCAAAATAGTCAAAATAATGGAAATCGTCAAAATGAAATGAAACCAAAGCCAACCTGTGCAGAATGGCTCATAATGATGGAATATAATCATCAATGCAAGATGGACCCCACAATGCCTCTCAAATACCCATGTACTCACTCTAGCACCCATCTGTCTATTCTGGTCATCATAAATCTCTGCCCTGTGATGATGTCCCAAAATGGGGACATTACAATGTGAGGGGGTTCGCATCCAAAAAATAATTTGTGCATAGGAATAATGACAAAATGACAAACCTAGTAAAAAATGTCTTTAGCTTTTTCTTCCCAAAGGGCCGAGTGGCATTTATGAATGGATTCTTGACATGAGATGCTCCAACTCCAATTCATTAATGGAAAGGGGGTCATAAAACAGATTGCATCCATAATGTATGCAGACATATAAAAATACATTGGTTGTCCCTTTGAATTGGTTGCTTTGTAATTTAAAATTTCTTGTGTTAGGTTATCCGACAAAATTTTATGCCAGTTAAAACCATTTCCTTTTGAATCTTTCTCTAAAAAGGGTACCCAGTCTGCATGAAAGTGGCAGGGATCTTTTCTCCCGAAAAGTATGCATAACATAATGGCTATATAAACCATACATTCATTTAAGGAGGCTGTAGCATAAATCCCATGAGAATCAGCCCTAAACTTTGCTTCAGGCCTCGCCCATCCTCTAATCATGTCGGGATATGTCTGGTCTACCTCAATACATTCCTTTCTCTTAAACTCAACTATAAATTCAGCATTAAAAGTATGTTTGTGATTCGGCGAGAGTTTATACATTACTTGAATGTGCTCTGGCCTGAATGAGCCGATGATAGCTCCTTGCTAATTTTGAATGCTCCTTGTTGGGATATCTACCTTATCCAGAGCCCAGCTGATCATATCAGTGTATGTCACCAGCCTCGGTCGTGCAACAATCTTATGAAGCTCAGACTCAGCTATGTCCCGGAAATGATTTTCGAAGTCAGGATCAGCGTTCTCTAATTCATATTCCAGAAAATATGAGATTTGAGTCCATGATTTAATAGAATCTATAGCATGTGGAGTGGTATCGGAGATAATATCTCCTTCCTGTGTGTCTTCATTCTTCTTCGATGCCTTTTTGGGTGCCATGACTTCTGTGTTTAATTTGAAACCTGTAACAGAAAACGGATGAATGAGCTCATCTTAGAAAGACAATACA
Organism: Picea engelmannii; assembly: GCA_009831015.1. Classification (NCBI taxonomy): domain Eukaryota; kingdom Viridiplantae; phylum Streptophyta; class Pinopsida; order Pinales; family Pinaceae; genus Picea; species Picea engelmannii. The sequence goes on along the minus strand of ML804534.1, from coordinate 9,882 downwards.
GACATTCAAAAGTTTATTTTGAATATAATTAAAAAATGACGATATTTCCATAGCTGTCACGAAATTAAAACTCTTAATGCAAACGATATTTTACCGAGATACGCTTTTAGTGTTCGTATTTAAGTACCTTCAGGTTTTGAAGAAAACGAGAAACCTACTTAATGGGTGAGCGAAACATAAATGAACCCTTAATATGATTACCATTAGTCTTATTTTTAAGAAAAAGATAATTAATATTAATCATAATTTAAGGTTGAAAACTTCATTTTTGGGGATTTCGGAAATCCTGATGTCGAGAGGTATGTAGTCGATGAAAAAAAAAAATCCAAAAATGCAAAATCGCAAAATCGCGATGATTTAATTAAGAATTAAATGCTTTTAGCATGTTAATTAATTGAGATTAGACCTTTTCAGGATTTCGAAAATCGGGATTTTGAGAAACATGACAACAGGAGACGTGTCTTATAATAAAATCCGATCTCCAAAATCGCGAAATCACGATGACTTGTTTGTGTTAAATAGGACTTAACTTATCTTAATTAACTGAATAATCACGATTAGGGACAAAACATAAAAAGTTTAATTTAATGTGACTTATAGATCGGGGTTTTAGAAATTGGGATCTCAGGATACATAATGACAAGAGACGTGCTCTCATAGAACTGCGAATCCCGAAATCGTGACATAATTATGTTAACCTTTGACCTTTCTTAGAAGAGATTAAACTAATTCATTTTCTTAAATTAAGGTTCCAATGTTTCGGGAAATCGGGGATCGGGGTTTCGTGATTCAATTTGCATCAAACATTTGTTTGCAGAAAACCTTGAATCCCGATTTCTTTAATGTTTAAATTAAAAAATCGCAAATTTTAAAATTACAACCCGTTTTAAATAATTTTTCAAAAGAGCATTGGAAAATTTATATTTTTGTAATTTTTTTTCCGTTCGTTATCCAAAAAAATTTTGATAAAAAAGGTATCGTGAATTTAGAAATGACAAAATTCTTATTTTAAGAAAGTCGAAACCCGAAAAACACAAAAAATAAAATCTAGGCCTTAAGGATAAAAGATTTTAAGATATGTTTCAACAGAATGGATGGTCCCACCCCATCTGGAGGCTTCAATGAAATCAATAGAAGTGACTTAATTAGGCGTTGGGATGGATGACCCTTAACTATATCATGACTTCGATGCTCCAAGACTCTAGGACATTTTAATTCCGACGTCATTCAACTCCCCTAGAGTAATACCCACTGAAGTACTTACCCTATCCTTCCACGTTTAATTCAACGGTTGGGGATTAATCAAGAATTGGGATGGATGGTTCTTAATCAATTTGGGACTTCAACATTTCGAGACTCCAAGACATTTTCACTTAGTCAAGTGTTGGGAAGGACAGTCCTTAATCAATTCAAGACTTCGACGTTCTGGGACTCCAAGACATTCCCACTCCTAAGTCATTCAACTCAACCTAAGTGATACCTACCAAAGTTATTACACCATCCTTCCACTTATCGATCTAACATTTTAGAAAGGTCTCGAAGGGATATTAGATCAATGGTCTGGGTGAATTCGTTACTTTTATACTTCGACACTTTTACTGGTAGAGATTTTGGACACCCTCCGAGGCCATACTCCTGGAGATGACATGGCATGTTGACATCACCTATGGACACATGATACACTCTGTATAACTCAATCAATTCACACCAAAGGAGAAGGAATGTGCCATAGTGGTGGTTTAGAGTGATCTGGACACACACCAACAGTTACGGGAGTGAACTACCACCTAGTTTAGTCTCTCAGGAAGTTACAAGAGTGATCTACCACCTAACTGAGTTAACTAGTCAATTAGTCTTTAGTTAACTAACTAAAACAAAGTGTAGTGAGGAGTATATCAGGGAATCAAGCGTAATGCTCCACTCTAGTGATGAAACCAAGGAAAGTGTGCATTAACATTGTGATGATCCCAATGTTGCATGCTGACAAGACCAATGCAGTATCTAGACTCAACTGAACTAGTCAAACTGAAGCGTCAACTGAAGAGAATATTCTCGAGGTGGAATATTCTCCCCTAAAATACAGGAGAGTTGATAATGACTAATTATGATAAATAAACAAGGAAAAACCTTAACAAAAATAAATCCTTGGTGTGTGAAGTAACTCCAACATAATCCTACTAACAACATATGTTCACGAAGATTTTGCTATGGTCAAACCCATTTATCTTTTCATCATACTTCAGATTTACATTGTTGAAGTGATTCACAAACTCATAAATTTGATTTATGTTCCTAAATATGAAGTCTCATATTTTCCACTGCAAGGGGATGAATTGATTTTTCCATTTTTCGTGGAACAAGTGCAACTAGAAATTGTACTTCCTTGCCACTTCTATAACAAACAATTTATCAGATACATGGTGTGGGAGAAAAGAGATATTTTATTTGGAACAGAAGATCCTGATGACACTGTGATTTTCCATCTATTCTATCGCTCTCTTTTTCTCCAAGAATTTATTTTTCTGGTCAGATATTCTGGGGGTATTTTTACCAAACAACACTCCTTTGAAAACTGAAATGAAATCATTGTAAACTTCAAAAAAATGTAGATAATTCTTGTGTCTCCACAATGCTTGATACCAGAAGGTAATTGTATCAATTTCACAATTCACCCTCTTATATATAGCCAATTTTGGAAATTGACAACAATACACTATTGCAAATACCAAATAGGGATCCATAAAGAATTTATTGTCCCTTTCGTAATGTGATACTTGGGTGGATATTTAAATGGAAATCAATTTTCCCCAGTCGAAGATAAATTTCTCTTTAACTGTAAAATATAGAATATAAAGAATCATGCGAGAAATGGTGGCAGTGCTTTCTTGACACATCAGCCTCGTAAAAAATCAAGTGATTTCCAAAAATGGGTTTTTAAAAGAGTCGACCTAAATCCTAGTTATGTCTTCTAGAATAACCACGAGATTCTACAAGAACTCGGGGAAGAGATCCAAGCCAATATCATATTTTTTAGGAAATATATGCAATCCTCTTCTTTGAAGGTAAGTGCTGGCTCAAGGAGCTTAAACATATTATGAAACACTTGCGGTGAAAGAGATATGGGGGAAAGATATTGGATTTGTATAATTCGATGACTTGGTATGTACTTATCAATGCACCATGTAACAATTTATTTGTAGTCGAATACCTCAGGGACACACCCTACGAGAGAAATTTTGGATGTCCATATTACGTATTTTTGTGCAGGAGGAGATGAGTAATACGAATATGCTCTAGACCAGAAAGTTTTGTTCTTCACGACCAAAAGTATTCAAAGTATCACCACAAAATTGTTTTCTAGATGCTACTACCATAGGTTGATTAGAGTGTTCTTTCAAATGGATAATATCTTGAAGTGAATCCTTTCGGGTAGATAAAAATAATATAACCTTTGGCAAATTGTGCTTTAATGAAATTTAATGAAAAATCTCCTCGATCCCTTTGCTTATTAATGATGATATTTATGAGCCTGCATGATCATTTATTAGCATTAAACCATACTAAATACATATTTGGAAAAGCATGAAGATGGCGGGGATGAAAAAGAGCAATTTAAATTTGGGGCCTTTTTTGAACCCATCAACCCGGGAACTCGCGAAACCGCGGTTGTGAATGATAAAAAATAAGCTAAGTATTGCAAGGCGGTTGGTCGGACTTGGATACAAGAGAAATGAAATACTTAAGGGATCAATACTCGCGACAACTATGACCATCATAATGTAGATCATTGGCCTATGGGTTCAAAGTGGAGATCATAGAACTTGGGAGATGAAGGCTTGCACCCATGAACCCATGGTTGCAAAAATGGTTAAGTATATTATAACAAGGTGGCCGATTGGACTTATGAAATAGGAACATGGATAGAGATAAAGACATGTGAGTCCACCAAACTGCCAACATGCTGATCTTTGAAATGTGACTAAGTATGGTAACTAGAAATGGAAAAGAGAAGGGATAAAAGAAACGGGGGTGAGGTTAAGTATAGAAGAGGGAAAATAAATGGAAAAAAGAAGTTGGGAAAATAGAAAAGGGAGGAAAATTTTGGAAGAGGGAATTGATCTCAACACCCCTCGAACCACAAATGGTCCACACAAAAGAAAACCAAAAACAATAGCTCCAAGCTTGCTTCACAAGGAAGATATTCCACTATTTATTCAAGATTGGTATCCCAAATCTCACAAGTAAAACACAGGCCACAATAATTTTGGCAACATACCCTTACCAAGAATAATTGAGATCCATTTTCCTTCTTCACCATTTTGTTTATAGAAATTTCCTTACTGACACATTTCCTCATGCACAAATAATTAACTTTTTAGATTAAATTAATTATTATTATTCATCCACACACTTTTCACACTCTCCACAAGTTGCACAAGTAATTACCATTTGTATTTTATTTAAAAATCCAATATCCCTGGCATTCCCCAATGTGTTCCTATTTTCGCTCTTAGTTGTCCCTTTGCTCCCCAAATTATCATTTAATGAGTGTCTCCTAAATAGATCTTAGTTAGAGTTGGATTAGGAGTCTTATTCTAGTTAAACTAGTGGTATCTTGACTCTATATACTATTCTATGTGTACACCTATTCTCTCATATTTTATTTCTTTCTATTTTAAAAATCTATTTTATTATTTTCATGCACACATGTGCATTTTATCGAATCTTTAGATTTTATTCCCCTTTTTCCTAGAGTTTCATTATTCTGCAATATTTTAACTAATGTCATAATTCATTTAGTCCCTTAGTTAAATTTAGACTTAGACTGAGTTTTAGACTTAGGCTTAGAATTTTATTGGGATTTTATAATTAATAAATTCATTGTTTAATTAATTATTTTAATCCAACAAGGTATAATCATTTCAATTTTTTCTAGGCCACCTAGATTTATTGCCTCAATTTTTTTAATTATGCAACATGCCCTCCAAGACACACCTCTATGCTCCAAGGGTTTCACTCACCTTTGACTGGTTTTGGAATTTTTTCCAACCCTTGGAGTGAACACTCTAGTCGATCAACCTTGTGAGAGACTAAGGGCTTCTAAGGAATAAGGACTTTGCCTTCTTGTGAGCCCCTTAGAATATTCATGAGAGACTATCTTAGTATGCCCTCATGACATCATGGATCTCTTGAACTAGGTAATAGTTAACATACAATTCATACCACGATGGGAGTGCTAGTAGGTTGTGATAGGGACGTTTCCTCACCTCTCCTTCAATGTTCAGTTTCTTTACATGGTCCCTCTACTCCTTATGTGAGTCGGATTAGCAAGCATCATGAAGTCTAAATCCACTGATAAAACCCATGCCAATAATCCATATACTTAAATAACACTGTAATCAATCATATGTCACAAGTATGTAAATGAAATACTCAATCAAAATACAATTCACTCCCTGACTCAATATGAATTCCTAGGTATTCCATTGATGCCATCATCATCCATAACCTATGATGTGTCCTAGAACTATCTCTTTATTCCATGATCGTCACATAAATACAAGAATTTATTTGATGTAAAGTCTCCTCCATTGTCTGATATCAAACACTTGATTCTAAAATCCATCTTGGTTTCAACCATCTCTTTGTATATCTTAAAGTGTTTGAATTCCTTTGACTTATTCCTAAGGAAAAAAACTGCAATTATTCTTGTTTAGTCATCAACCAATAACACAAAATAGTGTTCTCCATTTAATCCTTTCTTTTTTGTATTTCCACATAGGTCAGTATGTACAATATCCAAAGGTTTTGTTGTGCAATACTCTTTTGATTTGAACTTGGTCCTTGTTTGTTGTCCTTGTAGACAATGCTCACATAGAGTATTTGTTGGCTTTGAAATCTCATGTATTTCTTTTATTGCTTCCTTTCTATTTCTTTTGACCAAGTCATCAAAGTTCATGTAACTCATTCTTATGTGCCATATCCAAATTTCATTTTCCTTTGCTAATCAATGTCTTTCCCTTCCAATCTCATTCAGGACATACATGTTGTTTGGGGTTCTTCTAGTTGTAACCACAAATTTTCCCGATTCTTCCTTTCTGATGTCTCATATTTATGAGTCAAACAAAACTTTGTTTCCTTTATCACACATTTGACTGACACGCAGAATATTGTGCTTCATACCTTCAATGAGTAGAACTTTTTCTTCCTTGGCATATTTTCTTCCAAGCTTGATTATGCCTCTACCTATTATACTAGATGAGTTATCATTTCTAAATGAAACTAGTCAATCTCATTCCTTCCTCAGAGTCATAAAACTATTATTGTCACATGTCATATGCTTCGAACAAATGTTGTCAACATACCACCCATTTTTCTTGTGTTGTTCTTGTAGAGAAATCGAGCATTCTTCAGTGTTGAATTGATATTGCTTTCTTCTCCATATCCTTTGTGGTTCCTATTTATGATTGTTACTATTCTTCCTTGGTTCCTTTAGAGTAACAATCAGTCTAAAATATTTTTACAATAGAGTGCTCCTCCAAAATTTTGTTCACTAAGTAACGAAATTTTGGAGGAGCACTCTATTTCGTTACTTAGTGAACCGAAACTATTGTGATTTATGTTATGTGCTTCATGTGACTTTATAGGATAATTTTTCGGTTGAATAGTTATATAGTTTCTTCTTTTCTTGGCATAGGATCTACAATTTGCAGCTTTGCAACCAAAATTGTTACAAGAATAACATAAACCAAGAAAAATAGTTTAATATCTAGATGTAGGGGGGCTCTGAATGGTGTTTATCTTCTTAATCCTTCTTCTTCTTGAGGTGTTGTTGATTGCTATTTTTGTGTTATGAATCTTCCAGATGGTCTAGGTTATCTGAGATTTTCTTATTGAGTACCTTTGACTATTTCTGCATAGGTTTTATGTTTTACTTCTTGTTCTATTTTCTTGGAGCTTAAATCTTTCTCAATATGAATCTCATTGTATCCTATCCTGGACCTATCATAGTATGTCCTTTTTCTTCTAATGATCTCATCCAATATTTTGGTGATATTGTTTTTCATATATTTCTTCTAAATATTTTTTCTTAGGGTAACTATTTATGCATCCAAGCTTTTAATCATCTTTTATTTATCTTCTAATTGTTTCTTGAGTGTTTCTTCAGTCCTTTTGTCTTATTCTACCTTGATATTTAACTACTTGATTATCTGCTCGATTTATTCTGAGTTGGAATTTTGAGATCCTTCTTTCTTCCTTAACTCTTCCTTGAGTGACTTTATTTTCTTTTGTTATTTCCCTAGTTCTTCTAAGGAACTAATTAATTCCTCTCTGAGATCGACTTCACCTTATTCTTCAGAATCTTTAGAATCTTCTTCATCATATTCTACTACCATCAAGAGTATTATTTCTAAATCATTATCACTATCATCATCCTCATTTGATGAAAAGTTCTCTTCCTTTGAGTAGAGACTTTTCTTAAAGAACTTCTTCTTTTTCTTTCTCTTGTCTCCCTTTTGATTTTTGTTTTTATTCTTAGGATATTCTTCTTCATCACTACTTTTATTCTTAGCATAATGGATTTTATAAAAAAAATGACCAATACCATCACAATTAAAACAATTCAATGGAAGCATACCTTTATATTTGTTGCTTCCTATTTTTAATTTCCTTATGAAGTTTGCCACTTCTTCATGTTCCTCTGAATCATAGTTGTAGGTGCAATTTGTTTTTCACTTTTTCTTGTTTTGTTTCTTCGTCTTCTTGGATGCTTTTAATTCTTCTTCATCTGTGACTAGGTTCTCTTTTTCTATCCTCATTTCATAAGATGTGAATATTCCATGTAGCTCGTCCATGCTCAAACTGTTAAGATCTGTTCTTTCTTTTAGGGATGATATTTTATGATCAAATATCATAGGTAGAGATATTAGAATGTTTTGAATGGACAGTAACTCATCAAATTCTTCTCCTAATCCTATAATAGTGTTAACTCTTTCACCAACTTGTAGAAGGTAGGGTTCAATGTCTTCATCTTCCTTCATATTTAGTTTCTCAAACTTGGATCTAAGGGTTTGAAGCTTGTCTCCCTTGACATTGGTATCTCCTTTCTAAACCTTTTGAAGTTTATCCCAAATATCCTTTCCGTTCTTGCAAGCCATAACTTTGACAAATAATAAGTCATAAATACTTCTCATAATGGTTCCTTTAGCCTTTGATTTTTTTTCGTTGAGTTTCTTTCCATCTTTGTCAGTGGGGGGAGTGGTTATTGTTTCATATCCATGTGCTAATGACTTCCAAACATCAAATCCTTGTGCCTATAAAATTGTTTGCATCCTTTTACTCCAAAAGGAATAGTTTTGTCTATCAAACCTTGGTGCTCGAATCTTAGTGTATTCCATGATGTCCTTCCATTGGTTAAAATATTTATTGAAGGGCCAGCTTTGATACCAATTGTTGGAATACTGAGAGGGGAGGGGTCAATCGATATGAGTACTTTAGTACCACTTTTAACCACAATGTGTATTATTTAACTTTATGAGAAGTATTCAACAGTTTAAAATTACCATTTAATGTATCGCGAACAATACAAATTAACCATGAATAATAAGTGTTAAGTACCTGTTATCCCTGATATTTAGGGATAACCAGGAGATCATGTCTTGAGGCCCACGGGTCCTAGACATGGAGTACCGAGAGTAGGATTGACCTGAGAGTGGCCCTGGAGAGCCCATCCTTTTCTTCTTCCATCAACTTTATCTTGTCAGAAGCAGCAACATCCATCACCATCGGCTTGGTCTTGTATCAGATGAGGTTCTTTCTCCATGAGGTAATTGGTCTAGGGATCATGGTATGTGTCACTTTTGATCATTAAAAACTTTAAATGTATGCATCTTATTCCTTTTATCTCTAACAACTGCTTGGATCTTACATTATCACACTTGACCATGCTCTGGGAGATTGACAGGGTATCCTAGCAAGCATGTGCCCATAGGTCTGGGTTTGCCACTGGGGTATTTCTGAAAAGCCATCTTCTCCTCCCCTCATAGCACCACTATTTCATCTTATCTCCCACTCACTTGTCCCATTCCCCTTGTCCGGGCATTGGGTTGAACTGTTTGTAGGATTGCAACTTATCTCGTGGGAAGAAGGGGCTAAAGGCCCAGAAGGTAAAAGCAGCTGGTAAAAGATAAAAGACTAGAAATAAAACCTCAAGATGCTTCACCTAGGGATCCCCGAGAAGGAAATAAAAAGCCTCTCAGTAAGAAACAAAAGGGACCCAGAAAATATAAACAAGACCTAGTCAAGACGATAGGGGGTCTCATCATGAGCCAGCCTATTAGGTTCATGCGTACCTAACAATATGACATTGCCACCATCTAGTTACCATGCCAGGGTAGTGACCTTTGGTTGCATGGCCAAGGGAAAGGGGGTCTCATCATGAGCCAGCCTTATCATCTCTGTGAAAGTACTTGTGAGTAACACTGTCATATCTGGTCACCATGCCAAGGTAGTGTCCTCTAGTTAGCCCTTGAAATAAAAGAAAAATAAGAAGAAAAGTTAAATAAAAGAATAGAATAAAGACAAGAACGGGCTTGGAAAAATTTCATCCATGACAGGTACAACTCACCTTCTACAAAGGCACCCATAGATAACATCATGCATCCTTGGCTCTCACTCCACCCACATGTCTGTACATCCCCTAGCCACATCACCTGACTTACATGGCTTGGATGAAACCTTTGTAACATCCCGCTCTGGCGCACTGAGGACACTTATTCTTTGAGGACACTTGCTCGCAAGTGATCTGGACCCTTTTTATGTTAGACCTATGATATTTGATTATGATGTGATTGACAGATGATATGATGTGTTGCTATTCAT
>ML804533.1:298324-340308 GCA_009831015.1 Picea engelmannii | reverse complement strand
TCCACTAGTTAGGGAAAGGGAGGGCCAAAAGTTAAGGGAAAGGGCTAAGATAGAGATCTTAAGACAAAAAGGAATATTATATTAATATTTCTTAAAACATAAAGTATGGATAATTATTTTATCCTAAGTTCTAAAGTTGGGGACAAGTGGACCAAAGTAGCTTCCAATATGACAAGTGTCAAGTTGGGGACATGCATACATATTGTGGGGACTTAGCTCATTTGGACACCTTCACCATCATTCTCACGATCATTCTTACAATCATCTCTCCCATGGTTCCTTCCATCATTCAGTCATCCAGTCAATGATTCCATGACCATTTCACTCACACAGTAAATTATCCTTCAGACATTCATTTCACTATATCTGAACTTGTTTCCATAACCATTTTTGGTTGGTGTACCTAGTTATCTTGGGAGCGGGATTGAAGAAGTGGGTTGTCAGGCCCATGGGAAATTGAAGAGGCAGGTTGTCAGGCCCGTGAACAATTCTCTGAGTGAGAGAATTGTTGGGAATTGATTTCCTGAAGGTATTAAACTGCAGCTACAATGCTCTGAGACTTCTTGTCCGGCCTGTTGCTGAAACCCTGGAAGGGAAGTGGGGCAGCCGAAGGACTGTTGAGTAGAGAAGGGGCACACTTCCTTTGGTGGGATAGGCATGTGGGGAATGAAAGGTTGTAGGTTGTTATTTGAGTGAGCACCTGAGACAGAGTCTTTCCTATTGTCTATGAGCCTTTAGCCTGGTTAGGAACCCCTTTACCTGGGTGGAGTTTAGTCCCAGCTCGGGGGTGACTCACTGTTGAGAGTGATGAACAATGTAGTCTAAGGCTGGGAGGTTTGTGGATGGTCTGTACACAGTTGGTGACAATATTTCCAAGATAAGTACCAATCATGTGATAAATTTACATGCTGCATTGTTATTTATGTTCTTATGTTATAGTTTATCATATGTGTGATTATAGTTGTCTATATGTTTATGGGTATTTTCCTATATATGTTGCATGTCTGTGTTTACTGTTATTTTCGTATGAAATTGTATATTTACAAAATGTAATTGTTGTTTACGTTTATATGTAAAGCTTCCACAAGAGTTTTGTATGCATATGTTATAATTGCATGCAGTTTGAAGAAAAAAAATATTTATGTGGAATAACTCAATTGAATACTGGGTATGTTAGAGTATGTTCCATAGTGAGAGAACAAAAGTGTTCCCTCGTGTAGCCTGGCCCTTTGAAGGCTGGGAATTTTTAAAAGACTGGTTTCAAAGCTAAGTAAAGCGTTTGAGGAGTGGCATGCCCGGTCGGTGTGAGGCCAGGGATGTTACAGTATGGTATTAGAGATTTAGTTCCAACACTGAGCCTGGATGGGCTAGAAAGGTTCAGTTGAAGTGAATATTCATAGAAGATTAATTTCAAAGTTACCAAATTTCAAGTCACAGAGCGTCCATGGAAACTTTTGGCACCACGCGGAAAATGTTGGCGTGCAGGTGTGCGCGGTAAATTATGGCACCACGCAGAAGAATATTGTGTGCATATGCACGCGGTGAATTTAGCATTGCACGGTGAGCACACACAATAATGTGCACGTGGGGTGCGCAAGTATTGCAAAACACAGAGGAGTTTGGTTGGTGTGCGCATAGTACGGGTATAAGTTTTCTCGCGACAGTGTATTCAATGGTGCGCACAGATTATGGTGTGTGGTGGGGCATATTGAACTTTGGCATGGTGCAATTCATAGGGAGAAATGCACGTGGAATATCAGTGCGCGATACTAAAACTGTGCATAGTGGATATTGACACACAACGCAAAAGTAGTGCACGCAAGCTATTGGCACGATGAAGAAGAAATGCATAGTGGATATAGGTGCGTGGAAGCACGATTTACCTTGTGGTGTTGTTGTGCACAATAAATATGGGTGTACAGGTTGAATGTTTGTGTGCGCGAAGTCATTTGGAAGGCGATGAGTCTGAGTTTAATAGAAAATTTGCATGATATTAGAGGAAAAAGAAACACACAACCGCATCAGAGAATTATTTAAAATGAATTTAGAGTTGGTTTGAGAAGAAATAAATATAGTCTAAATTTGTAAGATGATAACATCTCAGAAATGAATTCTGAGTTTTATATTCCTCCGATCCAGATAGATGGAAGTGAAATATAAGCTTACAAGAAAATCATACTATGAAAGAAAACAAGACTCATAACACCACCAGTTAGAATATTGTAATAAACAGTCCAAAGTCCGCTTCTGCATTTATATAATTGTATTAATCCAAAAATTACAAAAAGGGAATGATAATAGTTATCATATTGTAAAGGGACAGTTTAAGAGCAGGCCTATCATCTCTGGTGCCCCTTACCTTTGCTACCAGTTGTACAAAATTCACTAAAATATACTTAATTTTAGTTGAGGACTCATTTTAGCTTCGAGATCTCCTCCTTTAAAGAATCTAACCAGACCGGTTGATCCTCTCCAACACTTTTGGCCATTTCAGCTGTGATTTCCTTCTTCTGTCGCTTGCTCCTTTTCTTCTTAGCAACTATCCTGTTGATGACTAAATCCTTCATAGTGGGGTTTATCCTGACTTCCAACTGCAAGTCTATAGTCATCTCTGTGTGGAATTTAGTCGCTAGAATGTGAGCAAGTACCCTTTCCTCCCTATTCATAGGAAAGTCTAGCATATTTCCCGAATAACCAGTCTCACTAGATTTAGCCTTGTCTATGTACCTTCATTTGTGGATACCGAAATGATTTTACAGAGAGAAGAAAGTCGATCAATTTGGAGATTACTTCGTTTATGGATAAGTTTATGCCTCCATACTTGAGGATTGGTAGTTATAGAATCCCAATTATGAAACATGGACAGTCTATGTATAAGTGTGTTGGGTTGCCATGCTCGACTAATCCATTTCAAATGATTACCTTTTGAGTTCGTAATATGGCGGCATTCAGTTGATGTCATACAGCTGTGAAGTATCGAACGAGTGAAACAGGGTGATCTGACTAGTCGTCGCCTGTTCCACGAGTGGTGGTTTTGACATATTGAAACATGTGATACCGCGTCTTGGCGAAAGTGGTTTCGAAAAAATGCCTTTTGCCAAGATGTATCTCTGAAGGCGTCACACGTCTATGTTCTCAAGACTTCGGTCTTATCTAGAATTTTCATGGTGATAACACTAGGAAATCATAAGAGATAATTCTAATGTATATATTGAACCAAAATGGTTCATATTTTTCATGAATTGTTGAATTGTTAGCCTGATAAGTTTTCGATGGTTGCAAATTTTGCAGAATTAACAACAACTAGATCAGATCAGATCAGTGTAGAGTCCAGAAGAATGGAAGTGGCACAGGGGAGTTATAGTCAGCAAGATGAGAGCAGAGGGATGGATGTCCATTTGGGCATTGAAGGAACAAACTCCAATGGACATGGAGAAGAAAGGAATGAAAACATGAATATGGCATAGACCATTAAAAATTTGCAGAAGGATGTACAAAGCCATAAAGATGATAATTAAAGGATTATGAGAGCCAAGGAGAAACAAAATGACTTCGACATGAATTTATTGGAGGGATTGAATAGAATATAAAAGAAATTGGTTAAGGAGAGTGGCTTAAGAAAATATGGAAGTCACAAGCCTTCAGATGATAAAGGAAAAGAAAGAAGTGTTAGCAGACACCACCATCACTCCCCAAGGAATTCTAATAGGAGAGGAGGTAGTAGCTCAAGTCCATCCCCTGTCAGAGGGCATAAGAGTTCTGGGGTGGATGAGCTACGAGGATAAATGAACAAAATCAAACCTACAACATTTGATGGTGAGCACAAGAAGGATGAAGATGCAGAAACATGGTTGTTGGGCATGAGAAAGTATTTTCAATTGCATAATCATTCTTCTCATGCAGAAGGTAGAATTGTTATCTATCAACTCAAGGGAAAGGCCTCCATGTGGTGGGATCAACTTATGCAGGTGCAGCACATTAAAGAGAAAAGTGTTACTTGGAGGGAATTCAAGAAGTATTTTGAGAATAAATACTTGACTAAGAGATACTATGACAAAAAAATGAAAGAGTTATTTGAACTCAAGATTGGAAGTATGACCATAGATGAATATGAGAGAAGGTTTCTAGAACTACTGAAGTGTGTCTCTTTCATCAAGGACGAGACAGTCAAAATTCAAAGGTATTTGAGTGGATTTCCATCATTCATCAAGTGACAAAATACAGTATGATGATCCTAAGACATTGGAAGAGACCATAAGCCGAGCTAAATGCCTATATGATCAGCAGAAAGCAAGGCTAGTTTTCCAAAAGGATTGGGAAGACAAAAATAAATTCAAGATGGATCAGAGGAAGAAGGGAGCTAAGTCACCATTCTTCAGAAATAATCCACAGGGACAACAAACACCTAAAGAACCCAGAACGATTGACACATGGAGTCAAAGGCCAAGGCATCCACGTATTCAATGTTGGGGTTGTAAAGGAGATCATAGATTCAGAGATTGTCTTCACAGAGGTGAAAAAGGTAGGGTTGTTCATAATGTAAAGAAAGATGAAACAATGGAGGACATGGGAAGATATGTGCCAAGAATCTGTGGAGACCTGGACAACAAGCAAGCAGAGTATCAGTCCCACATGATTGAAGTGGAAGGTATGATCAACAACCAAACTATTGCTATTTTAATTGATTCAAGAGCTAGTCATAGTTATATAGACCCTAAGATGGTGGAGATATTGCAATTTCCAAGAAACAAGCATCGGAAATCTTGGTTGGTGCATCTGGCTACAGGAGCCAGAGGAAAATTTAATGAGATAGTTAAGTCATGCCTCATGGACATGAATGGACTGAACACCAACACAGATTTGAACATCTTGCCTTTAGGTTCCTATGACTGTCTAATTGGGATGGATTGGTTGGACCAACATCATACTCTCTTATACTGTCACAACAAATAATTTAATTTCTTAGATGAGGAAGGGAAGCTAAGGAAATTGCAAGGAATTCCCAAGGCAGTAACCATTAGAAACATTTTAGCATTGCAGCTGAAGAAATGTTACAGAAAAGGGTGTCAAATATTTACAGCTCATATAGAAGAGACACCTAAAGGTAAGGTGCCAAATTTGGAAGATTGTGCAGTCCTAGAAGAATTTGAAGATGTGTTCAAGGAAGTACCAGGACTACCCCCAAAAAGAGACATTGATTTCTCTATAAATCTAATTCTTGGAGCAACTCCAGTGTCAAAGACTCCTTACAGAATGAGTACACCAAAGTTGAAGGAGTTGCAAATGAAGCTTGAATAAATTTTGAAGAAGGGGTATATACACCCAAGTGTGTCACCTTGGGGTGCCTCAGTCTTTTTTGTGAAAAAGAAATATGAAGCACTAAGATTGTGCATTAACTTCAGACAATTGAATAAAGTCACTGTTAAGAACAAGTATCCTCTGCCAAGGATTGATGATCTCTTTGATCAATTGAAGGATGCAAAGATATTTTCAAAGATAGATCTCAGATCAGGATACCATCAGGTAAGGATTAAAGAAGAAGATATCAGCAAGACCGCCTTTAGGACAAGGTATGGTCATTATGAGTTCACAGTGGTGCCATTTGGGTTGTCAAACGCACCAGCTGATTTCATGTGCTTAATGAATGGTGTTTTCCAAGAATATCTAGACAAGTTTGTCATTGTCTTTTTGGATGACATTCTTATATATTCTAAGTCAGAGGAAGAGCATGAACAACATTTGAGGATGGTGTTGCAAGTATTAAGGGAACATCAGTTGTATGCCAAATTGACCAAGTGCTCATTTTATTAGAAACAAATTCATTATTTGGGGAATATCATTTCAAAGGATGGGATATCAGTGGATCCTGAGAAGATAGAATCCATTAGAGAATAGTCAGTGCCGAAGAATATGACAGAGGTGAGATCATTCATGGGTCTTGCAAGATACTACAAAATATTTATTGAAGGATTCTCAAAGATTGCACACCCAATCACTTCCTTGCAAAGAAAGGGGGTGAAGTTTCAGTGGAAACTAAATTGCGAAAAGAGTTTCCAACACTTGAAACAATTATTGACAAGTGCTCCAATATTAAGGATTGCAGACCCAAATGAAGACTTCATTATATGCATAGATACATGTAATGAAGGACTTGGTGGAGTCCTCAGTCAAAATGGGTTTGTTATATGTTATGAATCAAGGAAGTTGAAGGAGCATGAAAGAAACTATGCCACTCATGATTTGGAGTTGGAAACCATAGTGCATGCATTGAGGAAATGGAGACACTACCTCATGGGGAAGAGGCTTGAGCTAAGAACAGACCACAATGGTCTGAAATATTTATTTGATCAACCAAATCTAAATGCTAGGCAAAGCAGATGGTTAGAATTTATAAGCGAATATGACTTTGATATAAAGCATATCAAGGTAAAAGAGAATAAAGTGGTTGATGCACTCAGCAGGAGGGTGCATAAACTACATGCTACAGCTATTAGCATGTATCAGAATGATATTAAAAGCAAAATTTTGGAGGCTGCAAATGCAGATCTGCAATATAGAGAATTGGTAGAAAAGCTACAATAGGGTAAGATACCACAAAAGGTGGATAATTATAATTTGGGAATAGATGTAATACTGGTGCACAAGAACAGATTTTTTGTTCCAAATGTCTAGGACTTGAAACATATGATTTTGCATGAAATGCATAATGTCCCTTATGCAGGGCACCCTGGATATCAGAAAACCATGGCAGTGATTAAGAGCCATTACTTTTGGCCAGGTATGAAGAGAGAAATCACTGAATACATCGCTAGATGTATGGAATGCCAGAAAGTTAAAGCGAAGCATAGGCACCCAACAGGGTTGATGCAACCTTTTCCCATTCTTGAATGGAAGTGGGAAGTGGTGACAATGGATTTTATTATAGGGTTGCCTAGAAGAGGCAAGTTGCATGATTCGATCATGGTGGTGGTGGAAAAGCTTACACAAGCTGCCCAGTTTATTCCACTAAAACCTACTCACAAGGAAACAGATGGTGTTGATATTTTCATGAAGGAAGTGGCACGATTACATGGAATTCCTAAAACAATTGTATCCGACAGAGACCCGAAATTCACCTCGAATTTTTGGAAATGATTGTTCAAAGGATTCGAAACGAATTTGAACTTTAGTACAGCTTGTCATCCTGAGTCTGATGGACAGACAGAGAGGGTGAACATAGTGATAGAAGACATATTGAGAATGTATGTGATGGACAAACCATCAAAATGGGAAGACTACCTACACTTGGTAGAATTCGCTTACAACAATGGGTGTCATACATTGTTGAAGATGAGCCCATTTGAAGCACTTTACGACAGAAAGTGCAATACTCCAGTGAGGTGGGATAATCCAGCTGATAGGACAGTAGTTGGGCCAGAGTTGCTTAAGGAGATGGAGGACCAAATGATAAAAAGTAAATAGAATTTAAAAGTTGCCCAAGACAGGTAGAAAAGTTATGCCGATAAGAACAAAACCCAGAGAGAATTCAAAGTGGTTGATCATGTTTTCCTGAAGGTGAAAGATAATAGGAGTTCCCTGAAGCTGGGAAGCTGCACCAAGTTGGCAACCATATTTTGTGGGCCATTTGAAATCCTAGAGAGGATTGGTCCAGTTGCTTATATGATTGGATTGCCTACATCTATGTATGTTCATAATGTATTCCATGTATCATTGCTAAATAAATATATACCTGATGCTAATCATGTTATTGATTGGAATGTGATTCAGGTGGAGAAAGAAGGTGCTTTTCAAGTGCATCTGGTGTGAATTTTGGACTGGAAAATCAAGCAGCTCCGGAATCAAGACATAAGGCTTGTAAAGGTCCAATGGACTCGGTACGGTCCTAAGGACACTACTTGGGAGCATGAGGATGCAATGCAGACAGAATACCCACATATTTTTGAGGATTTTTGAAAATTTTGTTGTATATGGGTATATGATGCACTAAGGGCAGTGCATATATAAGGGGAGGGGATTGTAATATCCCTTAGCGGAACCCAATTGTAAATGTAATGTAAGTGTACTTAAGTTGGTGATCTGTTTTGACATCCTTTTGTAATGTACCTTTCATGGCATAGTGCGCGCATGTACTACACAGTAAAATGATGTAGTGTGCACATTCCTGGATACTGCGCGCAGTATGGAGGTCAGCGAGCCTTGTGTATATGATATGTGTTGTAGGCTGGTGAGCTAGTTATTATAAGTTGGGATGCTTATGTTTTGGAATTAGGCCAGCGCGCCTAGATGTTAAAGGCCATCGCGTGTATTTTGTATATGTCTCATGATTAATATAAAATACATCATTGCGCCAGATTGGCCATGATAAAAAAGATGGGGGACTAAAATTCACTAGTTAGGGAAAGGGAGGGCCAAAAGTTAAGGGAAAGGGATAATCTAGAGAGCTTAAGGCAAAAAGGAATATTATATTAATATTTCTTAAAACATAAAGTATGGATAATTATTTTATCCTGAGTTCTAAAGTTGGGGACAAGTGGACCAAAGTAGCTTCCAACATGACAAGTGTCAAGTTGGGGACATGCATACATATCGTGGGGACTTATCTCATTTGGACACCTTCACCATCATTCTCACGATCATTCTTATGATCATCTCTCCCATGGTTCCTTCCATCATTCAGTCATCCAGTCAATGATTCCATGACCATTTCACTCACGCAGCCAGTTATCCTTCAGACATTCATTTCACTATATCTGAACCTGTTTCCATAACCATTTTCAGTTGGTCTACCTGGTTATCTTGGAAGTGATATTGAAGAAGCGGGTTGTCATGCCCATGGGAAATTGAAGAGGCAGGTTGTTAGGCCCGTGAGCAATTCTCTGAGCGAGAGAATTGTTGGGAATTGATTTCCTTAAGGTGCTAAACTGCAGCTACAATGCTCTGAGACTTCATGTCCGACCTGTTGTTGAAGCCCTGGAAGGGAAGTGGGGCAGCCAAAGGATTGTTGAGCAGAGAAGGGGCACACTTCCTTGGGTGGAAAAGGCATGTGAGGAATGAGAGGTTGTAGGTTGTTAGTTAAGTGAGCACCTGAGACAGAGTCTTTCCTGTTGTTTATGAGCCTTTAGCCTAGTTAGGAACCCCTTTACCCAGGTGGAGTTTAGTCCCATATCGGGGGTGACTCACTATTGAGAGTGATGAATAGTGTAGTCTAAGGCTGGGAGGTTCGTGGATGGTCTGTACGTAGTTGGTGACAATATTTCCAAGATAAGTATCAATCATGTGATAAATTTACATGTTGCATTGTTATTTACGTGCTTATGTTACAGTTTATCATATGTGTGATTATAGTTGTCTGTATGTTTATGGGTATTTTCCTGTATATGCTACATGTTTGTGTTTACTATTATTTCCGTATGAAATAATATATTTACAGAATGTAATTGTTGTTTACGTTTATATGTAAAGATTCTAAAAGAGTGTTGCATGTATATGTTATAATTGCATGCAGTTTGAAGAAAAAAAAGATTTATGTGGCATAACTCAGTTGAATATTGGGTATGTTACAATATGTTCCACAGTGAGACAACGAAAGTGTTCTCTCATATAGCCTGGCCCTTTGAAGGCTGGTAATTTTTAAAAGACTAGTTTCATAGCTAAGTAAAGTGTCTGAGGAGTGGCATGCCCGACCAGTGTGAGGTCGGGGATGTTACATGTGAGATCAGAGGAGTATCTGCTATGGATAAAATACATTATAAGTAACCCAAGAGTGGAGTGGTAGAGAACCAGCTGGACGAACTTGATTTCTCATTACATTCTTTACTGACTTTGCATATATGGCTACCAAGAATACAATGCAAATCCATGCGGAAAATATACCAAACAAGTGTTTGTGGCCATGAATAGGCAAATACAATTGCAGTTATATGCCAAAAGATGTCATAGTCATGAACAAAGCCCAATGAAACTAGTCTCAAAATCAATCTGAAGATATATGTATACCGTGGAGTACAATCTAATCTCCCATGATCACTAAAGTCGAACAGGTGTTGGTCCAAATTCCAATGAAATGGAAGCAACAACTCAGGAAAGTTGAGGCCACATAGTGATCTCTTCGAGTCTTCTACACTATCCGCCAAGGGTGCAAGTCTACATCATGTGAATAAATGGGTTGAGGTCGAACATAATGAGACATCGTTTGATTACTGGTCATTTAGGTATGTTGTTAACAAATGCGAGACAACCTACCAATAATGAAAGTAGGTATCAAGGCACCGAGTACATTCCTACAAGTGTGAATAAAGGAGTCAGTGTTGAACACTTGAGAAATCCATTGATCAAGAGACATTGATGTATTCCCATCTGTCAATGGAGAGAGAGCCTGCCACTAATGAATGCAAGCCTCAAGGTACTCATAAAACTCTAGGTCCCATATCCAGAATAAATGAGCCAAAGTCAATGTTAAGAGACCCGCTGAAAGGAGAGAATTAAGGCATCTCTCATCATTCAGCACGAGGAACAAAGCAGGAGCTTCATGATTTGGTGAAGATCGGACGAAGAACATGTTCACAAACCAACGACTCTGTGCGTATTTTGCATGTATCAAATGAAAGCAGTACATGAAAAAGACCCTCTGAATAGAAACCAATGATGAAAACTGCTAACAAAGGCGAGGAAACCACCAATAAGGCTAATGGCATCCAAGACACCACATGAATCCCAAAGTGTGAATAGATGTCTTGTCATCGAACATAAGGGAAACCACCTAGTCAACGACCAATGATGAAATGTCAATTGTTGGGTTCAAGGTGACCTACCGATGATTCAAGTAGGGCCAGTGTGCATGATAAGACCATAGTATCATGTGATTATGAGACGAACTGAGGGTATGGCCGACATGCAAAGTCAACATTTCTGAGGAGTGGTCGACCCAGGTTGTGAGAATTCCTTTGAACAAGAGCATGAGACATATGGTGGACTCCGACAACATAGACTCAATGATGTGACTATTAGATGCAGGAGGCATCAATAACATTCTCTATAGGGACTAAAAGAGTAATCAGTTGGTAGAGAAAACTCTGTAACGAGATCAGCTTCCTAAGGCCATGCTAAACCCAAAATTATGATGACACGAGTATTCAATAATTTTGTGCTCTATTCAAAGGTGACACAACTGCTAGAAATTATAACATAGTACTCCCTTCCTGCCCGTATTTTTTTGTTTTTTCATAACAAATGAATGCTATGATACATAGGAGGAAACACGTGTTGCAAGTAAGAAAAACTAGTTCCAGCAGTGGAACATACTTATGATTAATGTAAGGAATGCATGCAGGATATGGACACTCAAGGTGATGTTTCCTCCAGGGTATAGGGTGTCAAATTGTGAAGGATATAAACAAGTCTCTACTTGGTTGAGGATGCAAAACTGCTTAGGCAACGATTTATAATGCAAAGGGAGAACCGGCTAAAGGCTCAATACAACGAGCGAGGGCATGAGATGCAATCACAACTTAACGCCAAAAAATATCCTTTTTATGTCTTCTAGTCTACTTGGTGTGAAAAACAGGTTCACTTGTGCCAAATAGACGTCTTTTCAAATCCAATTCACGAGTGTGAAAAAGACAAGTTCACTCGGCGATCTTTTCTATTTTTGATAATGAGTCAGAAAAAGAGCTTAACTAAGACTCATGGCCTTTCAAATCCAGTTTAACAATTGTGAAAGGGAAAAATCACTCGATAATATTTTCAGTTTTTAGATGAGTCGAAAAAGAGATTAAGACACGTTTTTGGGAGTCCACAGGGAATAAGGCTGCATTTGCATGAATGAGAAATGAGGCTCATCATAAAGTCATGTATCAAGTTATAATGGACTCTCGGTCTTAAGGAAAAAACTCAGCATGGGCACCAAATGAAAAAGGAGATCTAACTTGGCCACCCATGTTTGGTAAGTCTCTACCATTTATTAGCGACACTCTTTATAATAGACGTAAGGTTTTTTTGTCGCAATAAATGGATTCGTACCCAAGGTGTAAAAAGGTGGTAGTCGAAGGATAATGCAAAAATGCACGATGGAGTGGATACCTATCCTATATTATAGGTTATGAAAATACCTACCCGAGGTGACGAACGGTCAATCCTGACGTTGAAATCTGCAAGAAAACTGAGTCAAAACTACAACAAACCAGCTCAAAACCACACTTAAATTAGTCCATTTGGTTAAAAAAATAACATGAAACTATATAAAGTGGGTAAAAATAGCTTATAAATAGTAGTAAAATAAAAAAATTACTGTATCATTTTGATTTTTACCCAAATAGTGCAATTTGGACCAAAAATACCTCCAAGATTCAAACAAATATTGCGGGAGCAATGGGCAACAAAATCATGAACCATCTGGATCAAGTAACTCTTCATCTCATATTCTTCAAATTCAGTGGATTACATTTTTGAATTAGGTTCCAATTTTTTAGTTTTTGAGGGCGTAAATTAGGATTTTCGTTGTACGCGAGTCTCCTTTGTTAAGGTCGCATGTACGACGAGTTATATGCCCCTGTGTGAACCACATGGAGCATGTATCAAGCCCTAAACATGAATGTGTGCAAAGAAGGCCGCGTATAGGTACGCAAATGGCCAAAAAATGGTTTCTAACTCAAAAAATTGATTTTTTTTGCAGGATGATCCTGGAATGGAGAGAGAGAGAGAGAATGAGGAGGTGGATGCAGCTGTTGAACGAGATCTGGTGGCTCAAGTGTCTCTAAAAATATGTGTTTTGTACAAATGTTGGGAACTCAAAGGAATGAGGGCCCAAGTGAGGTTATTGGAGATGTTGGTGGGTTACTGGGACCCTAATAGCAAAAGCTTTATCCTCGATGGACAACCACTGAGGATCGAAGTAGAGGACATCTACTTATTGACTAGTCTATCACGCCGAGGGGAGGTTGTGAACCTAAAGTCATGCGGAACATGGAGTGGGATGAATATCGAAGAGTATATCGATGCCCACTCTATAGTAGGGACTCCCAAGGTGGGAATTCAAGTCCCCATCCGGACAATAAGTAATATCAGTTTGAAGATCATAGTGCTCGTGCTTACTAGGATCATAGGTTCGGCCTCATTGCATCAAGAATAAAGACCACTTATGTTTTACGCAATAGAGTGTGCTATCCCCACTGTCTACGACTGGTGTACCTCATTGCTGACCAATATGAAAGGTCATTTGATAGAGTGCAAACAGGGGAGTAAGCAAAACTTCAGGTTTTCCTCTATTCTTTGCAACTTTTTTTCTAGCGAGTTCCAAGTCTGGGACCTAGAGTGGAGGTTCTTCCTAGAGGACCACACGATCCAGCCATGGGATGATGATAGGGGGGAGGTAGGGTGACTATTACACATTATTTTGGTCACTCTGATGATGACCCCATAGCCATGTCTTCAGGCTTCCAAAACAATCTTTCACATGAGGAAAATGGTTGAGTTATTCCCCTCCAAGGCACATTTTTAAAATGATGTCGTAGGCTGGCAGTGGTACACAGTGTGGAAATCAAGGATTTTCGCAGGATTCTCTATGTCTGGCCTGTGGGATTTCTGCATGCTGCTATATAGGCAGGGTGTGGCGGCGCTTGAAGCTAAGAAAAGGAAGAAGTTTCATGAAGTTTATAGAAGGAGAATCTTCTAGAATGTGAGGTGGCATCCATATGGTTGTGATCTTACTGGATTTTGTGATTTGGTGGGATCATCCTCCTCCTAGTAACCACTTCATCTTATCCTATATAATAATGGATTTCTCATGGAAAAGATCAAGAAAGGTCAAGAAATATTGAGCAAAGAATAGGCTCAAGACTGTGTGAAGAATCCTGATACAATTGATTCTTGAGGTCTCCATTTGTCCATCAAGTTTTGTGGATTATCTTCATGCAAATTTGGAGCAAGTGTATGTGTGTGTTGGAACTTGCGACATCAAGGCACTTTGGTTGTATCTTCCACTTTTATTTAATATGATACAACGACATGTTTTTTTCCCATAAAATCATTAGTGTTTTATTACATGACTCCTTGATCACATGTTTAGGTTTCCATTGAATCTATATGTGTTGCTTTCACTTTGGTTGGTTTGTGTCATTGCAGATCTGATCTCACAAGAGCACCAGAGCGAAGCAGGGACAACAGAGATAAAGGGAAGCGATATATAAAGGTATGTCATACACTCCCTCTTTGGTGATAAATTCAATGGTATCAACCTACGGAAAGCGTCATGCCCTATCTTGTTTTGTTCTAGATCCAGGTGGATCTAGGGAGATTAGTTTATGTTCACATTCATCGATTTATCCAATAACAAAATTGGCGACTCCACTGGGGATATGACTTGATTGTGGTTTTTTGTTGGGAATTTTCTCTTTACCTATTCTTTTCATTTGAAATCAGTCTCTAAGTATGTGGGAGATCCATTTAGACTCTTTGGGTTTAAAAGTCCACTTAGATCCTTTTCCCCTTTCTCAGAATTTCTTGATTTACAAACACCTCTTCACTGTAACTTATACATAGCCCACAGAAACCTATGATTTCTGCACCTTGGTTGTTTGCTTCAGTGCGGGATTTTCACACACTATCCGTTTCTGGCCTGCGAAAACTCTTGATTTCTGCACTGTGATATGATACCAGCCTGTGACAACATCTGTGAATTTTTTTGAGTTGGATCTTAGCCTCTGTTGATGCCCAGTTTTTTCTTTAACCAACTAGAAAGGATTTTTAATACCAACATATGACTTTTTTCTAAACATTTGACTTACTGTTGATTGGTTTTTGGAGATCGAACACCTCTCTTAGTCATTGTTTTTCATTTTCGATTTTTAACAACAATGGTATAATCTTTGAGCTTGTATTTGAGTGCTTGTTCGATTAAAAATCTTGGATTGGATGTAAAATTTTGGATTGATTATGTATTTTGGATTACTTGATGATTGAGAAGTTGTCTCTTCATTTGTGTTTGAGGAAACACTTTCTCGTCATTTTTTATTTTTTGTCTTCATTGAAAGTTCGATTTGGGTGCTTGTTGAAGGTATAGATTTTCTTGGATTTCTTGTCTTTTCTCTACCATGCCCTTGGTCTGGTCTTAGAAAGGAAGAATTTGAAGTTATCCATTATTTTGAATAATCATACATAAGAAAATTTATTGCATTTAAGAGAAGAGAACATTGAAGAACTTCATTGTTTATTGGTTGTTTGAAATTGTGTTCATTTAAAGAAAAATGAAGTATATTTCGTAGTTTACATTATTCCGGAAACATATTCTCCTTGCTATATATAGAATTCATTGAACTTAAATTTGCATCATTCATTTCTAGTTGCATATTGTTGGGTCAAGGTATTACACAACATCATTTTCATTCCTGTCTCCCTCTTGAGTAACAACACCCTTTAAAAATATTGTGAAAATCTAAAATTTAACTAGTAATTTTTCTAGGGATCTTTTACACCAACATTAGATAGGCTAGATCTTTGGAATAGGAAGTGAGACACACTGTCCAAAGAACAAAATACAAAATAGAATCTTGTGATAGGGAGTGTAAAATTCCATTTGCAACATTTTTTCCTGGGAAGCCCTTCTCACACAAGGGTCAAACCTGAGGTCACATTGAGATTAACAGAGGTACTCACCCTACTTTGTTGATATCAGTGTAGATATTACGCGTATTGTGGGGGTCGCTTGAAGGTATACCAACAATAATGAGTGGAAGCCTCTCAAGTTGATTTCAGGCTAGATACCCTGCCCTTGCGCGTGGATCAGACTATTGACTATCTCCCCAAGCATCATTGTTGTTTTTGGTAGCCTTAGTTGCCTATATTCTTAGGGTATTACATGAGGTGACTATGGAGGAGCAAGTCTTCAAGGTACCTGGAATCGACGTTGGCCAGACTCACTCGGGCTCCTTGGAGGGTATACCCACAATTATGTGTGGGAGCTTGCACCAAGGTGTAAGTCCGTTAAGCAGGTCGTCAATGTAACATTTCCACCCTAGCCCAGCCCCTTCTTGTCTTGACTCCATGACGTTGGATTTCATCACCAACTAGTGATTTCAGAACAAGAAGGTTTTGTTTGCTTGGTTTTGATTCCTAAATTCTACTAGTGAGTGTTGTTTGTTTATGTAGTTGGCCATAGATGTTTTCCATAAAAATTTTGGTTTGTCCAACATTGACGCTCCACGTCATTCGTGTAGGATGCAAGGACTACCTTTGAAAGATCTGGAAGTTTCCCAACCCTTGCTCCCTAATCCACTGGAGGAATCTCCTCAACAAAGTGAGATCCAGGACCACATACCTTCACAAGTGGAGAGAACTAACTCTTTATAAAGTTTTTGAATCGTTTCTGATTCTTTGTATGCTTTCCACTTACCTTCTAGATACGAGAGACGTATTCTCTGACTAAAATCATCCAGAGAAATTGTTGTTGACACTTATGGAATACCAACTGAAGTCCTTTCTAACCTTGAAAACGAGGATCCTTTTTGGACCACTGACATATCTCGAACTCTGAATTCTAGACAGAACCATCCTGGCTCAGAGGCAGAAGCTGAGATACCCATCGTTCCTGAGCCACCCAAAATATCTATTACATTTATGATACCTTTAGATCATTTTAATAGTACAAATTGTTATTTCTTCGTTGGTTCAGAGGCTGGTCCTAGCTTAACTATCTCTCTTCAGCAGGCCCATTCCACAATGGTCCAAAACACTTATATGATTATCCCCACCTAGAACACAGTGGTTATCCAACCTCCTATTGGTACACTACATTCGTCTAGACAAATCCCGTCACTCCCTCTTGGGTATAATTCCTTGAATGCTTCTATCCCCATTCCTGCCCAAGTTTCATCCGGAGCTTTTGGAGTCTTTACTCCTCCTGGGTATAATGCTTCTTCTGGTTCTATTCTGACACCATCCTAGTTCCTCTCCGGAGGGTCTTATCCACCTTTTATAGAAGGATTCAGCCCCAGTGGCTCTACGACCTTTGGAATTTCCACTCCATTATTCACTTCTGGTTATCAGATTCCTATTGGGGGATAGTATAACTCGGGGGGGGAATCAATTTGGAGGTCAAACCCAAATTGGGCCATCATCCTCACCTGGAGGACAACCCCCACTTAGAGGATATAATCCACAATATGGACAAAACATCCCCGGATCACTAGCCCAGTATTGGAATCTTCTTATTCAAGGAAATCCAGAATCATCTCGGGGGAAACAACCTCAGGTTAGCTCTTTTATACCCCCTAGTTTGGGCCAGTCATACCTCAGTTCTTCCAATACCATTTGGGGTTTGAACATTCAATATAGTGTCGCTCCCCAAGGGAACATCTCCAATCCATACAACCCTATGGGCTACATACCTTCGCACACACATCCAAATCTGTTAGGACCTTCGCCTCACATACAGACTGCTTATGGTCCTACTGGTATATAGATGGGACTCCCTCCCCAAAGTTACCAGTATCCTCCTGTGAATAGACAATTACCTTTTTTAGCCACTTTGGATCTACCTGATTTGTCTAGAATCTTGAATGATCCTATCTTGCATTCTCCCCACTGGCCCATGATACCGGCCAAATTACCGTCCGACATCCCAAAATTTGACGATAAATCAGGAGAGGATCCAAACAACCATGTCATGACTTTCCACCTTTGGTGTTCATCCAACTCTTTGATGGATGATTCCATTTGGTTACGACTCTTCCAACAAACTCTCATGGGTTCAACTGCAAAGTGGTATATAGAACTACCACGAGGTTTCTTCACCGACTTTAATACCCTAGCCATGGATTTCCTTTCACACTACCAATTACCGATCCATTATGAAATAGGAATCGAGATCCTGAGTTCCTTCAAACAAACTAAAGCCACTCACATCTATGATCACATTCATGAGTGGATACAAAGAGGATGTTTGATCAAAATCGATCTTCCCGATCAGTTATTGGCGGAGTGGTTCAAAAAATCATTCGTGAATAAGATGTCTCATGATATTTCCATGGGTGGCATTGTCACCGAAGAACATTCTATAATTCGCGCTCAGTACCGCAACTTCGTTTATTCACAGATGGGTACTATTTATGACTTACTCCCTGATGCACCTCACCCTTCTACCACCGCTACTTCAACTACCCCTGCTGCTTATAATGCGGCTGACGATGTGATTGGAACTTTCCATGCTCAACCTCAAAATATGAAAGACTCTCCCACCAACCCCAAGTCCAATGCTTCCAATGTTCAAAATTCTCTGTCTCCTACTCCTCCCACTGGTAAAACTTCTGAGGTTAACTCTGTTCAATCTACCCCTGCCAGAAAGAATAAATCTAAAAAAGGGAAGGGTAAGAATAAGGAGGAAAAAAATAACCTGCGGTCTAAGAAAGCCAAAACCCAACCTATTGATGATAAGGATAAGCACAAACCCCAATACCATTTCCTTATCTGTGGTGACGATCACTATATGAAATATTGTTCAAGACGGGTCGAGGTTACTAAGTTCCTCCAAGGGACCACTAAACCTCCCACACCTTCCATTTTGTCTCAACGTTTCCCTTCTCAACAATAGGCCCAACTGGTCATCCATGACCAACCCTCTCCCTCGACTACTTCTTATGTACTCATGTGTACTGGTGATTCCATAAATAATGATGTTACACTGACCACTCGAGCCAAATATTATTCTTCCTCAAAGGATAAGGTTGATGATATACCACCTTCATTGGTTCAACAACCTCCTTCAACTTCACCTTCCAATGGTCCTCTTCATCTTGAAAGACTAAGTCTCGATACATTTCTTCGCCCTCCCCCAAAGGGTGTTGTTCGAAAGTCTACCTTCAACCCTCATGCACGTGCTGCTCAGAACTACATTATTGTAGAAGATATGGTGCAAGCACCTTCTGCGATGTCGGCTCTCAAAGTCCTCCAAAGTTTCCCTACTCAACGAAAGGCACTGCTAAAGGATATCGGTGGAATTGATCATGAGAATATGAATTTGATAATTTTTTACCTTGAAGATCACATTTCGAGACTCACCCCTAAACTAGCATTCCAAATACAAGTTGTTGTCTCTGACAAGAACATCTGTAGGACTGTTATTGATGAGGGTGCCTCCACGTGTGTAATGTCTATTTCCTGTTGGAAAGTCGTCATCTCTCCTCCTCTTACTGAATCACATAACACACTTAAATCCTTCAATGGATTTGGCTTTAAACCCTACGGTGTACTTCCTTCATTGTCTATTACGTTGGAAGGCAAATCGGTCAACATTGAAGTTGAGGTCTTTGATGAACCTCTCGATTATAACCTCTTACTTGGTCATAGTTGTATTGATGTGATGCACACCATTGTGTCTACCCTTTTCCATGTTTTATGTTTTCCACATCAGAGAAAGTTCATCACTGTAGACTATCTAGCCTTTTTCAACTCTGACACCCGTACTAGCAACGTACACTTTATCGCGAAGACATCGCCTGGGTATGAGAACATTGGTGTGGGCCTACTTAAAGATTCCACTCTGATGGGAATGTTCCCGATCCCACCTCCCAATGTTCCATCTCCTTTGGTTTCCTTGATCAACATGATTTCCACCTCGGTTCGCCAAACTCACCCATCTTTCGACCCGTGGATCATACCTGAACCTGGTGATTATCTTCACTATAGTGACCAAATTCCTCTAAGTCCGGTTGAATCTGCCTATCATGCCATTCAATTGACAACTCCTTTCACCCTCTCTCTTGGTGATTCATCTCCTGACCCATTCCACACTATTTTTCCCACAGATGAGATGATTATGTCGGTTATGTCGATGGAAGACACCCCTTGGGATGATGGACATCATCGTTCCATTCTCTTTCTCAAACAACACACCATTGAGAGTTACCAATGGATCTCGACTCCGTCGATCGTTGCTGTCATTTCCTCTGTTCCCGAGACATCACACGACATGTTATATGAAGGGAACTTAAGTAATATTTCACCCACCATCCCCCTTGACATATCCATTAAACCTGGAGTTGTTGAAAATGTTCACATCGGAGATTCATGCTCCACTGACGAGGTTGTCACATATAAATCACTTTTCCAAGGGTTTCATGACATCTTTACTTGGAGCTATGAAGAAATGTCGGGTATTGACCCTGATATTGTTTTACACAAAATTAAGATGTACCTGGGCGCTAGACCTGTCCAGCAGAGACTTCGTCTAGTCCACCCCCGTAAAGCAACTTCTATTAAGCTTGGGGTCGAAAAACTTCTTAAAGTTGGCTTTATTTATCCTATGCCTTTAACTGATTGGGTATCCAATCTCATTTCGGTTAACAAAAAACAAGGTACGATCTGTGTTTGCATCGATTATAGGGATATAAATCAAGCTTGTCCTAAGGACAACTTTCCCACCCCCTTCGTTGACCAGATCGTCGATGATTGCGCCGGGAGTGAAATCTTATCTTTAATGGACAACTATAATCAAATCAACATCTTGCTTGCGGATCAACACAAAACCACTTTTATTTGTCCTGGGGGAACCTTTGCTTACCGAAAACTACCCTTCGGTTTAAAGAACACCAATGTGACTTTTCAATGTGCCATGTCTTATGATTTTCATGATATTAAGCACATTGTACAGCCATATCTAGATGACCTACCGGCGCATTCCAAGCATCGTAGTGACCATTCAGCACACCTCTGATCCATTTTCCTTTGTTGTCGGTTCTATCGTATACGCTTAAACCCACACAAATGTGTTTTTTGTGTGGAGTCCAGCCGACTTGTAGGTTTTATCGTGTCATGCCAGGGGATCAAGGTTGATCATTTGAAGGTCAAGGTGATCCTCAATCTCCCTCCTCCTTCACTTCGTCGGCTTCAAATTTTGTAAGGGAAGGCAAAAATTTTACGTCGTTTCATCCCAAACTATGATCAATTAACGCTCTGATTTACTTGACTGCTCAAGTAAGGTTCTGAGTTTGTATGGGATTCCACTGCCAACAAATCTTTTGAATCTTTGAAACTGACTTTAACCCGTACCTCATTACTTTTCCCACCCGATTATAGTCGAGATTACTTCCTTTATCTCGCTACTTTGGACTCTACCATCTCCATGGTTCTAGTCCAAGAAGATGATTCACACAACAAACATGTCATTTATTATTTGAGTCAGAGTCTCACGACAACCGAAGCCAAATACTTACATGTTGAAAAACTGGCCTTGGCAACTATCCAACGTTTCTGTCACTATATCTTACTATGCAAGATCACTATAATTTCCGATTGCAGCCCCATGGGACACATTCTTACACGCCAATTTCTAGGGGGCCAATACTCCAAATGGATAGTAATTCTCTAGGAGTTTGACTTAGAATTCGAATGCGCTAAGTCTAAGAAATCCTTTATGTTTTCCGAACTGATATGTGAACTTCCATGCACTGAGACAGAGAATGTAGCAGAGGATTCTTTACCCGATGAATCCCTTTTTCTGATCAGTTTTGATGACCTTTGGTATGGGGATATCATTATCTATCTCCAAACTCAAACTTTCCAGCCCGATTTTTCTAGCACTGACCGTTGTTGCATATGTTACCAAGCCCGTCAGTACATTATCCTTAGTGACACTCTTTATCACCGTGGGGTTGACTTTGTTTTTAGACGATGTCTCACCTATGATGAAGCTGAGAAAGCTTTGAATGATTACCACTCTAGAGCATGTGGTGGTCACATGTCTGGGTATGCTACTGTCCAAAAGATCTTACGAGAAGGGTATTTTTGGCCTTCTTTATTTAAATATTGTATTATCACCATCCAAAAATTCCATTCTTGCTAAGCATACAATAATAAAATAAGATCACACCCCACTCCCTTACACCTTGTAGTTTCCGTTGGACCTTTCGCAAAATGGGGCATTGATACATTATCGTAGCTGTGGATTATTTCACAAAATGGGCCAAGGCGATGCCCACTTTCGACAATACTGGGAAAACTGCATCCCTTTTCATATTTAATCATATTATTACTCGATTCAGGATCCCACAAGCTATCATTACTGATCACGATATCCATTTTCAAAACTTTATGATGTCTGAAATTACCGACAATTTGGGTCTTCGGCATGAAAATTCAACCCCCTACTATGCACAGGCCAACGACCAAGTTGAAGCAATAAATAAAATTCTTATCACTATGCTTCACCAGATAATAGGAATCCATAAGACCACCTGGAACATGATGTTGTTTTCGACATTATGGGCCTATCAGAAATCTGTGAATTTTGCTATGGGATTTACCCCCTTTCAACTAGTCTATGACATTGAAGTCGTTCTCCCGATTGAATGTGAAATACCATCTTTGAAACTAGCCATCGAACTTCTCCCAAACACCTCTGCCAAAGAGGAACATCTATTGTATCTTATGCAATTAGATGAGACCCATCGTGATGCCACCCACTTATCGAAACCCAGAAGAAATGCGTAAAATCCCAATATGACAAGCATGTCAAGCCGCGTGTTTTCTCTAAGGGGGATCTAGTTCTCCTCTATGAACAAGATCGTGATATTCTAGGAGCCGGAAAATTCGAAGCTATGTGGCATGGTCCATATATCTTCAAACAAGTGTTAGAGAAGGGATATTATGAGTTAGTAGATTATGATGGCATTCCTTTGAGCGAACCCATAAATGGGCTTTACTTGAAGAAGTACTATGCTTAGACTGTCTCTGCAGAGCGATTGTACTTTTACTGTACCATACTCTTGTGTGTTTTTCATTATTTGGTTTCGACCCCCAACTTATTACCTTGCGTTGTGCTTGGATTCTATATGTCAACATCTTCTCTACCTAATATTGGCTTCGTCGATGGTGCTAGCCGTAGTACTCAGAACCTAGCTTCTGTTGCTTGGGAAATCTATCCAGCCACTAACCAACTTATGAGTTTACAAGGTGTTTGCCTCAGTCATGCAACCAATAATATCGTAGAATATAGTGTAGTCATTGAATTATTGACCGATGCTATCTCACTTGGGATTCGTCACTTCGTTGTATGACTTGATTCACAGTTAGTAGTACTCCAGTTAAATAATGTCTACACTATATGAAGTCCTACTTTGTGACAGGTATATATATGAATTCGCCTCTTGGAATGTTATTTTGATTATATTGAATATCAACACATTCCTAGATGTCTAAATACATTAATTGATGCTCTAGCTAATTATGTGTTAGATAGACATTTGAGACATTTATAAATCCAATCACACATTAGACATTGTATATAAAAGAAGAGTAAACCGGTAGAAGCCTCATGTATATATATAATGAAAATGTTTTACAAAAAGTGTTTTCCATCCAAGGACCAAATTATCAAAATATAGAGCCCATGGCTCCTACAAAATAGCATCACATATGTCGCTCGAAATAGTATCATGGATGTCGCTCGCGATAGCACATTACTGCCTATGCTACTCGACGAAGTAATCGACTAAGTGAACTGGACACGCCTATAGTATGGCATTGATAACGCCTATGGACCTCCTCGATTGACATGTCGGGGATGCCTACCGTCAAGCCTTCTAAGTTCATCAGCATCCCACCCTGCTACCACACATGCCTCTCCTCGCCTCTGAATCAGAGATGTGCCTCGAGGTCGATGAGGCCCTACATCTTCATAGTCAAAAGTCTTTGATTAATCTATAGATCGAAAACACAAAAAAATCTAATATCCTGAAAAACAACAAAACACTATAAAGAAAAAAATGTCTTCCTTACCAAGATCTCCCCACTGATATCCCTCGGGGAGAGCCAAGTCAGGATCACCCTGAAAGTCTAGGCCAACATACGCATAATCATCAATCATCAAGATTTGGGGCCTTAACCAGTCAAAAAATGCATCATTGTACTTGATAATAGGGTCCGCTACGTGCCGAGCGATAAGGTCACACCACCGTTTCATTCTTGGGTCTCATGGGGCTGGTATCCCCCACTCTACCTCTATCCACAAATGAGGGAATATTTCTAAGAAGAAAGACACCAAAATGGACCCATACCCAAACTGCTTTAGGTATCCTCTCTTGCTTTTAGTGAGTTGTGTCTTCATACTACAGAGCACACCGTCACACCAATTGAATACTTGAGGTTCCAGACATTTAATGGCATATTGAAAATAACTCTGGAGCACCATGTGAGGTGACGCACTTCCTGCCATCTGTGCAATGATAAAGAGGATGGTTCTGAGAGTCAGATCTCGCACACCTCGGATAGCCACTTTACCTTTGCACCTTTCAACATCCGGTTCATAGTGCCGATGGATATACTTGCTCATCAGAAAGCCATCACCTCGACCTCCTGTCAAAGTCACATGTGCCCCACAATGGGATAGCCCCATCAAAAAGTAAATATCCTCGATGTCCAAGGAGAGGACATGAACACCCACATGGAATACTTGTTGTTCTACATCCCACATATGGACCAAGTACTCTAATAGTCTCCATTGGGCTCTCATGCCCTGAACTTCGAAAAAATTTAATCGGCCACATTGCAGAAGAGCCTCAATAGTTTTTGGATCATTCAAATCCATAGAGTCATCATCTTCATGCTCACGTTCTCTTCATTCCAACATTTTTTTCAATCAAACACCTGCATGGAAGTAAAAGAGGACAGTTAGCACCCTTATGCATCTTTTTTGAATTTCTTTTTGGTTCAACGCTTTCTTTTATTTTTTGGTTTTCGGTTGCCGCAACTGAGCTTCAATTATAGTGTGGGACTTCCACATGTGATCCATTGGGCAACTGTGGAAATCCTTGATTTCCACAGGGCCCGATATTGACCACCTGCGATGGCCCCAACGCACACCTATCGGCCCATAAGTTGCCCAAAAAATCATTTGTTGACCATCAAAAACAAATTTTAAACCATTAAAAAGGAAGAAGATGAAGAACTTATTGTTTTCACGAAAACCGTTCATCGATTGATCGCCTATGCTCCTTGCAATCGTCCGCCAAAGTAAGGGGTGAAAAAGGGGTTTTTAGACAAGTTCTCGACCAAATACAAATGAAATGGTAAAAAATAACTCTTACTCTTATTTATTTCATTTTTTACTTTTTTTCATGATATTTTATATTATATAAATGTGTTTGGTTATCAACCCTCAAAACTAATAGTCTCGTGAGTGTCTTGTTTCTTGCAGGAAGAAGGCTAGAGTCCTAATTAACAGAGTATGGATCTTTGTTCCATAATTTTTTTTCTTTTCGTTATGCATATCGATACTTTTTAAGGTTTTTTAGTAAAACCTCCAGTTCACTCTTCGTTCGTTCTCATGCTCGAAAATTTATGAGAACACAATTGAGTATACTTTTGTCGTGATTTTGTACTCCTCTTGGTAACACGAAAAACAACACACATGGAGTATCATTTAAGCTCTTTTCACACTCTATAAAAATGAAAAGATTTACAAGCGACCTTGTTTTGTTCATGCTCGTAAAAGTATTTGAATAAAATGTTCGATGGACGATAGTTTATCACTTTTTCAGTCCTGTCGAACTATTTTACAAAAAAGGAACTGAGATATTCCTCTTTAAAGTGTTTTTCAGACTCTATAAACATGAAAGACTCATGAGTTTTCTATCTTTGGACTTGTTAAACAAACATCGAAAGACCCACATGGGACCATACCACTCCTTCTTAGGGTTCATTAAAAATAATTCGAGGGACTCATTCGAAGGATGATCTTATATCAACAAGAATAGGTTATCCTCCTCAAGCTTGCGTAAAAATAAAGAGGTTCTCGCCAGAAATGGTGGGGGGAAATTTGGGAAAGAGATGTGTTTTTTGTACCTGTGTTAGTGGTAGTACTAATCGCTCTTGAACATGACACCCCCTTCGTCATTTGTCTCTCATATGGCCTTCATTAAATTCATATCTTGGGTTGTATTTGAGTCAATTCTTCCAAGACCAGTTTCATGTCATTCATATGTTCAAGAGAAGTCCAAACAAGACCTCCTTTGAGTCGGTCATCTGCATTGTCATTTCTTACCATGTCGGCCTTCCGTGTGTCAGTTTCGAATCATTTTCATATTTTGATCTACCCTTAATATGTTACTTATTTCATGTCACTGATGGGGGATACATCAAGGCCCTCCTGTGACGAGTCTTTTTCCTGTCGACTTCAACTCATAATCTGGGAACAAGACTTAGAAATCGTTTAGTACCTTAGAGCCTGCATGCCTCAATGGCAGGTTTCTTTGCTCTCAACAGTGGATTCACATCATTGGTCCCTTATCGAGAGATTTCATCGAGTGTTTGAATTCATCTCGTTTATTCACATTCGTTGGATTGTACTAAGGTACCTTGGAATTCATTGACATCAATGGTGATTTCCTTCGCACTTGTTAATGGTTTTCATCAATGATCAGTAATCAAGTGGTTTCTACCATTTTCGACTTCAACACCTGTAATTGCATGGTTAGATTCATACTTACGGACAACAGGATTGAAGACCCTGGATCTTATCTTTTTGGCCCAGGTTGCAAAGGAGTATTTATGATTTGAATTGACACACAGATCCACTTTGTATGTCTCGTGGCTATGTCAAAATTTCCACTTTCTAATACATAGATCCACGATGTATTTCTGGTGGCTATGTAGAATTTTGATGACATGGATCCACGGTGTATAATTGGTAGCCATGCCTTGCATTTATGATTTCAATCACTTGTAATCTGAGCATGGGAATGCCTACCTCAGAAATAGTATAATTCTATGCAGATGCTTGATTTTTTGTAGGTTCCTGATTGGTGCACTCCTTGCTTCCGACACACACACACGCATTTTACAAAGTATTTTAGTTGTCACATGTTCCAGCCTCATACTTTGGGGGGCATTCTGTTTCACATTATTTTGGTCACTCTGATGATGACCCCATAGCCATGTGTTCAGGCTTCCAAATCAATCTTTCACATGAGGAAAATGGTTGAGTTCTTCCCCTACAAGGTACAATTTCAGAATGACGCCACAGGCTAACAGTGGTACACAGTGCAGAAATCAAGGATTTCTGTAGGCTTCTCTATGTCTGGCCTGCAGGATTTCTTCATGTTGCTATATAGGTAGGGTGCAGCGACAATTGAAGCTAAGAAAAGGAAGAAGTTTCATGAATTTTCTAGAAGGAGAATCTTCTAGAATGTGAGGTGGCGTCCGTATTGTTGTGATCTTATTAGATTTTTTGATTTGGTGGGATCATCCTCATCCTAGTAACCACTTCATCTTCTCCTATATAATAATGGATTTCTCATGGAAAATTTTAAGCAAGGTCAAGCAATATTGAGCAAAGAATAGGCTGAAGACTATCTGAAGAATCCTGATACAATTGATGCTTGAGGTCTCCATTTTTCCATCAAGTTTTGTGGATTATCTTCATGCAAATTCGAAGCAAGTGCATGTGTGTTGGAACAAAAGACCACCAAAAGGGAACTTGCGACATCAAGGAACTTTGGTTGTATCTTCCACTTTTATTTAATATGATATAGAGACATGTTTCTTTCCCATAAAATCATTAGTGTTTTATTACATGACTCCTTGATCACATGTTTAGGTTTCCATTGAATTTATAATTGCTACTTTCACTTTGGTTGGTTTGTGTCATTATAGATCTGATCTCACAAGAGAAACAGAGCGAAGAAGGGACAATAGAGATAAAGGGAAGCGATATATAAAGGTATGGAATACACTCCCTCTTTGGTGATAAATTAAATGGTAGCAACCTCGGGAAAGCGTCATGCCCTGTCTTGTTTTGTTCTAGATCCAGGTGGATCTAAGGAGATTAGTTTATGTCCGCATTCACCGATTTATCCAATAACAAAGACCACACCCTACAACGATGATTTTTTCTTCTGGTGGTGGTGGAATATCATTGCGTTGGACGACTATCCCTATGCGGGGATTGATTTTCGAGGAGATCCTGATATGCCACTTCCACCAGGGGCCACCTACGGTGATATAGGTAACAAATTTTTAAATATTTCATTTTTTTGTATTTTTGTATTTAAGGAACAAAAATATTTTTGGGATGGTGTTTGAGTATTAACTAGACACTCGTGTAATCATAGACATGGTTCTGCGACGGCCAAAGGGACTCCTACGACATAGACGGAGGAACCGGGGAGATGAGGCGGTGGGAGGATAAGCAGAGAGAGTCCTACAAAACGTGCAGAGCAACCTATCTCGTTTGACACAGAGGATTCTTATGGTTCAGGTAGAGGATCTACCTGAAGCCATGCAACGACAAGTGGTTGGTGTACCTAGAGCATGGGTATGACTCTTTCGGCGTCTCACAAACACCATGGTTTGCTACCATGACACACATCTGATGCCACAGGCGTAGATGTCATGGGATATGTATACCGGCTGTATATGTGTATTGAGGGTTTTAGCCCCAATTTTGTAATATAAACACCATATTTTGAAATATATAAAAAAGGATCTTCGAAATTACTTATATCTTACAATGTGTACATTGATTTAATGATTTTCTTTGCTTTATTAATGTGACAAATTCCAATCTAAAATGTAGTTAGCATAGGCATCAGATACATGATTAGAACTCCTAGGAATGTGATAATATGTAATAAAATAAAATTGTTGTTCTAAAAGATGTACCCATAGGAATCGATGGGGTAAAGTAGGATCACGCACATGGTAATGATCGTTCAACTGACATACTACTAACTGGGAATCCAGGTGAACTTCTAAAGAGAGAATTCCATGCGAGATAGCATCGCGCAAAAGTTCTATGACGACGTTGTATTCAACCACATTGTTCGTGGATGGACCTAGGCATGTGCCACCTAAAGACAC
Organism: Picea engelmannii; assembly: GCA_009831015.1. Classification (NCBI taxonomy): domain Eukaryota; kingdom Viridiplantae; phylum Streptophyta; class Pinopsida; order Pinales; family Pinaceae; genus Picea; species Picea engelmannii. Next base: position 311,466 of record ML804533.1, on the reverse strand, counting down.
CAACAGACCCTTGGATGAGTAAACCACCCAAGCGGTGGAAGCCAAGTTCTGTGTATGATGACTGGCTCCATCTGTGAATCCTAGGTAGACCGAAGACTCCATTGACATATTCCAACAAAGGGAAAACTCGATAAGCAAGCTAAAGACAAAAGAAAAGGATGAAAGAGATGTATATACACTAAATTTACATTAGTATACAAAGAGTTCCGCCCGAGCCTAGGGCTCAAGCATAGTATATTTTCAAGTAGATCCCATTTCTGGGCTCGGCCAAATTATTTCCTTCATAATCTTTTAATTCGTAGGCTCCTTTTCTAGGATACGTCGCATGATGTAAGGACCATGCCACATGGGTTTAAACTTGCCTTCCCCTAGCGGTTCTTTGGATTGATGTTACAAGAGGACCAAGTCACCCTCGGCATACAAATGGGGACAAACAGACTTGTCGTACTGAACCTTGACACGTTTCTTATTTTCCTCAATAGCTGTAAAGGCATCTCGACGCTGCTCGTCAAGACTCTCTAGGTGCACAAGGCATTTCTCTAAATATGAAGTGTCGGGTAGGAACTTGATTTCCAACTTGAGAGAAGGGATTTCACATTCATCAGGAAGGATCAACTCCACACCGTGTACTAACTGAAAAGGGGAAAATCAAGTGGCAGTCTTAATTGAGGTTCTATATGCCCAAAGCGCGGGATATAGCATGATCTTCCAATTAGAATTACTCTGAGTGACAGTTTTTTGCAAAATGGTCTTAAGAGACTTGTTGACGACCTGTACTTGCCCATTTTCCTATGGTTAATAAGGGAATGAGTGATCGTGTATAAACCCTAGCTTAGATGCTAGTTCTACCATCATTTTATTATGAAAGTGACTGCCATGATCAATGACAATCTCACTCGGGATACCGAACCGGGCAATAATTTGATTGAACACAAAGAAGACTGCAGTCTTCCCATCGGATTTTATGGTAGGCATGGCCTTGACCCACTTAGTAAAGTAGTCGAAATCCACGATAATGTGTTGATGCCCCCCAATCGAAGTTGGGTTGCAATCGATGAAATATACCCCCCATTTGGTGAAGGGACTGACGGTGATGACTGGGTGAAGAGGGGATGGATGCAAGTGCATTTTCTGAGTGAACAACTGGCAGGGGTGACACTTATTAAATGATTTGATACAATCTTTAAAGATAGTGGGCCAGAAATAACCATCTCGTAGGATTTTTTGGGCTTTCGCAAGATCAGACGGGTGACCACCACAAGCCCCTTTGTGGAAATCATTTAGGACTGACTCGGATTCCTCGTGAGTTAAGCAACGATGCAAGATATTATCTACTCCTTGGAGATGCAAAGTTTTTCCGATGATGGTATAATTTTTGGCTTGGTATTTAACACATCGTCGATCATCTCGAAAGAGATACTGAGAGAACTTCAAGGTTTGAAGATATAAAACAATGTCTCCATACTAGGGATCGGACGACGAGACAAGGAAAATGTGTTCATATACAAATGAGTCAACATGGATAACATCCTCGTCTAATCGTGGAAAATCAGATATTAACTGTGCAAAAACTAGTGATTTCTTGGACTTGGCCGAAGCAAAGTCAAGATCAAATTCTTGTAAAATGACAATCCATTTATTATATTTTCCCCTGATGATAGGTCTAGTAAGGGCATATTGAAATGGATTGACATCAGCCACCACCGTAGTCTTGCAAAGTAATATATAGTGACGTAAGCATTGGACTGTGTGAATGGTAGCCAAAGCTAGCTTTTCTACATGAGAGTAATTAAGCTCAGGACCGAATAAATTTTGACTAAGATAGTATATGGCATGCTCATGGAACTCATCATCCTCCTGAACTAGAACCATACCAATCGTCTCTGCAGACGACACAATATACAACAGGTAATCTCTACTGTAATTAGGAGATTTTAGTAGAGGGGACGATACTAAGGCTTTCTTTAAAGCGTCAAAAGACTCTTGGGCTCACTCATCCTAGATAAAGGGGGTGTCTTTCTTCAAGAGGCACATGAAACCCTTAGTAATATTGGCATAATTCATTATGAATGGACGTAGAAAGTTAGATTTTCCCTGTAAACCTTGAAACTGTCTAATTGTGCGCAAGGGAGGCAACTGAAGTATTGCCTCAACCTTAAGAGGACCTACCATGATCCCAGTCTTGGACACTAAAAATCCTAAGAGACAACCAAACTTAACATAAAAGATGCATTTATGAGGGTTTAGCTAGATTCTATAGTAACGACATCTTTCAAAAACTAGTCGAAGGTGTATAACATGATCCACTCTCTTGTAAGAGTGAGCATCAAGATCATCCAGGTAGGCTTCGACTATGTGCTTGAGATCATGAAAAGAGAAATTCATGGCACATTGGAAGGTTGCTCTGATGATTTTAAGGCCGAAAGGCATTTTCTGGTATGCAAAAGTACCCCAAGGACATACAAATGTCATCTTGTGTTGGTCCTTAGGTTTGATCTAGATTTGGTTATAGCCTGAAAATCTGTCCATAAAAGAAAATATCTCGCTTCCAGCACACTCATTGAGAATTTGATCAATGAAAGGCACGGGGAAGTTATCTTTAGGACAAGCCTTATTCAGGTCGTGAAAGTCCATACACACATGGATGGTTCCTTTCTTTTTATTCACAGGAATGAGATTGGATACCCATTCGGTCAAGGAAACTGGGTAGATGAAGCCAACATTAATAAGCTTCTCCACCTCTACCTTAATAGAAGGGGCCTTCCTAGTATTCACAACTCTAAGACGTTGTTGAACAGGTTTAGCATCCAGGTAAGTTCTAATCTCATGTTCGACAATCCGAGGGTCAATCCATGGCATCTCTTTGTATGACTAAGCAAATACATCTCAAAATTATTTGAAGAGATCGGTGTAGATCATAATTTCTTCTAGCCAACAATCCACACCTATATTTATGTTCTCAATCTTGCTAGGGGTATGAGAGATATTGATCGAGATGGTAGGAGAAATACTCGCCATATTTCCTTCGGCATAAATGTCATGCGTATCAAGTGGAACTACGACGTGACTGACTATATCACTCAGGGTAGACCAAAAGTCATCTTGCTCGATTCTTTCAAGACTTGGGAGAAAATAGGATCAATGATGCATGTCATCCCAAGGTCTCTCGGAACCATTCATGGCTTCGAGGATGGCTTTGTCCGAAGGAAAAGTCTCATCTAGGCAATCATGTGAACAAGATAATGAGATGGTCCATATAGGCCTAAGAATAGGATCCTCCTCGTCCATCTGCGAGGTAACAGGATCAGGATTGACAGAAGAGTCAAGAACATATTGATATGAAATCTTCACTACCGATAGTGGCATAGCCATGCCAGCATGCAACTGTCCTTCACATGACGAAGTCGGAGAAGGTAGGGTCCATGGATCACTAAAATAGGAAGTGTGTAAAGGAATGGACCTCCCTGAAAAAGCAGGCTTACTAGACATGGTGTAAATTTGGTGAATTGGTGCCGAGAAGTCGAAAGTACCCATGAGGAAAGAATACATTCTGACACCGATATTCTTAGTTTCCGGATGAGAATTATCGATTATAGGTATCGACGGTCCAATAGATGTGTTAGGACTAGAGTACGCAAAGGATAACTGGTCGATAGTCACAATCTCCCCTTGATGAGGAAAACAAAGTACATGAAAGACAAATGATATGAAAAAAGGCCATTGCATAGGTCCAATTGCGACCTAGTAACAGGTTATAATCGAGTGGTGCATCAACTACCTCTACTTCCACCTCTACCGTCTTCCCACCTAACTAGACTGGAAAGGTGGGGAGAATACCATGAGGGCGGAAGGAATGACTGTCAAATGCAATTAGCATGTTTGATGACTTGGAAAGGGTCAGAAAACCAAGAGCTTTCCAACAGACCAGGGACATCACGCAGGTGGAAGCACCTTCATCAATGATAACTCGTTTGATAGTATACTTGGAATACTCCACATGGATTTGGAAATCCACATGGTAGGGTAAGCGAGGCTTCACATCCGTGACGTCAAACTTGATAACTTTCGAGCCACTAGGTTCTAGAGCTCCTAAGGCAGAGAGTAAGGCATTCCTCTATGATGGACATGTCTGGAGTACCTCCAAAAATGACATCGCACAAGGGGTTTGGCCTAGATCCTCAACAATAGAGTTGTTCTGGGTGGCTCTAGCATCAGGGTTGTGGGTAGAGAGCTTAAGTACTCCTTTCAGAATACTAGGCAGTGGCTCTAGTTTCTGAATATGTAAGTTTGTCTCCGGAGGGGGAGGAGGAGATTCTAGACTGGTACTAGCTTTTGAAGAGCTATAATCTTGAGAGCAGGTGGCTATATCAATTTTCACGTCGACCATATTGATACAAACATAGTCACCATCTTTCGATGGTGGGTTTTGACTTCCACCAGACACATTTTTGGTGTTCGAAGAGCTCGAGGCTAAGTGATGGTTGTGTGGGAATGGATTCATTAGCACAGTGGGCGGTAGATTTAAAATCCTCACAGCCTCCATGAGTTTGGGGCATAAATGTGTAAGGTGGTCATCGATGCAAAGTTTACAAGGAAAATTCACCTTACGTTTCTCTTTCTTTCCCTCTCCATCATTATCATTATGTTTCCCATTATTATCCTTATCCTTGGGTTTATTATTATTCTTTCCACCCTTAAAATTGTTTCGACCCTTCCTTTTATTCCCATCTAGTTACTGGTCACCATTTGGGTTCTTCGATGATTGCACTGAATGTACATCTGCTGATTGGGTTGGTTTGGAGGATGCAGATGAAGATGATCCTCCTGCAGACTTCATTTCCAAGTCTGCGGACTTTACATTGGTGAACCCTACAATGCCATCGGCATGAGGTCCTCGATTATGTCTAGGATCATGATTTGACCGTGGTGCGTCTGGAAGAAGGTGATATAACATCCCAGACTGAGCATATATCAAATCGAGTTGTTGGGCTCTAAAGATAGCTTCTTCCTCGTTGAATACCCTGGAAGTAGCAACGTCCTTCTATATAGGAGCGTGCAAAGACTTTAGGAACCATTCTAGAAGAAAGGCCAAGATTATAGGAGTCTTAATCAACCGCCTTCGTCTATGCCATTTCTAGATATGGTCCGAGATGTGAGTGTTGGTACTCTGGCATAGAGTCGAAAAAATTTCAAGGCCAACATCGTAACGAATGGGCAATTGAAAGTGGTAGAGAAAGGCTAGAACCAACTAATAGAATGAATCGTATGTCCCCCTAGGTAGCTCAATATACCATTGTGACGCAATTCCAATGAGAGTGCGTTGAAACAATCGTAATCTAATAGAATCATGGTTTAGAGAATTCGATGAGCACCAAAGGTGAAAAGTAGTGACGTGATCACCAGGGTCCTCTCCATTCTTACCTTCAAACTTTGGAATGTCTGACAGAAATTTGGTAGGGACAGGGGGCCATGTGGGATCATGAATCACTAGGTCGTTCATTAACTTAGACAAGTCTGGCAGATTAAGCGTGGCCAAAAAAGGGAGACGGGGTTGCGAAATCCGGCCCCACCCTCCCGCGAAAGATTGTGTGTTAGGAACTCCATTCCATCCAGGATTCTGGTAAGGACCAAAACCTTGTACATAATTATAAGGCTCTCCTCTGGGAGGATTTGTATAAGATGGGTTGGGCATCATTCCAGCAGGAATGTTCTGATAAGGATTATTAAAATTTCCCCCAACTAGATTAGATCTGAGCTGGGGGTTTTGAAAATTTCCCCCAACCAGATTGGATCCGGGTTGGGGGTTGCCCAAAGCATAAGACTGACCTCCTCCATGTGGGAACCTAGAGGATTGAAGTGGAATCGTCATGCCAAAAGTATTGGTCGGAATCAGCACCGAGGAGGTAGGGATGTAAGGTGGAACTTGTCCACCAGCTGGGTTTTTCCATCTAGTTGTAGAAGGATTAGATCCAGGGTTAAGAAAAGGGACACTTCCTAAATTAGCTGGATTCATTTGGGGGATATGAGAACCACCAAACAGAAAAGGAGTGTAAGGAGGTGTAGTGCCCCCAAGTCCAAGGCTAGTGTTGGGGACAACAACTGGGATGAAAGTTGAAAAATGAGACATGAAGTTAGGCATACCATAAGAAAATGGACTAGAAGCCATAGGGATGGACTGAACATTGTAACTCAATGAGTGACCGAAACCCCCAAAAGGGTTCGAGGAAAGAGATGAAGCATTAAATATAGGTCGAGCCATAGTACTAGTATAAGCCTTCGACACTGCAACTGTAGCGGTTGCATGAGTCGAAGGGGTGCCATTAACTATAGTGGGTATGGGAGTCGAAGAACTCCCAGTGTTCTGAAGACTAGACTCAGTAATCATCCTTGTGGAACCACAAGTCTGAAAGGTGGATGTGTGTGTATCACTTCTACAAACTCTACGCCTTTTAGAAGGAAAGAACCCGAAATCAAGTGGTAACTGTAGCAACCGATGGGACCGGTGGGGAAGCTGGTCCGAATCCACGACAAATTATGACTCTACAAAATACAAGTATATCCTAAGGCCAACTAGTAGTCAAAGAGCATACCAAAAATTCAAACGACCAATATTCATGCAAATGGGCTAAAGTGGTTGAGTGGCCTCCCTTACTAAAGAAGGTATGCCTCATCCAAGAGGGACTTGAGACTCCCTACTACAGTTTGGAGGTAACATAATTAGTAATAGGGGCCCTCGTGGGTTTAACAACCAGTTGGTCAGATCCCCCTGGAGAGGTAATCCTCCATAAAGGTTGTGTGTTGTTTGACCCATATCTGACCCAGGGTACAAGCAAAATAACCCCTGGAAGTAACCTATGATATACCCAAGTCAAGAAACTAATAAACCATTATATAATCGATGCACGGGCGAGCATTCATAAGTCTGGATCACCATATGGGCATGGTAGAAAATCTTGAAACCTTGAAAGCACCACCTCTCATAGAGGTATGGGTGCTAGCAAGATCCCCAAATACGAATAAATCCGCAAAAATATCTCTAATGCTAGGCGAGTATCTAGGGGTTATCCCTTCAACTAACTTTGTGCAACCTCGTGATTAAATCCGGTGTGAGAGGAGCCTCCTAATATTACCAATTATACAATGGACTTCTCAACTCCCTGTCTTAGACACATATGTTGATTTAATTTCCTTGGAGAAGTTTACTCACAAAATCCTATTCCAAGGCACTAAATTCTAGAGTATTTTGTGCACCCTAAAAATAAAATCGTGATTAATCAATTTTAGTTTAAAGCGTAAATTTTATTGGTCGTGATTACTCAAAAGGGTATGGAAGCGAAACTCATGATGTTATGACTCTACAAAAGATAAATATGAATATGATGCAAAGTCTACCTTTAACTTTTTAATGAATGATATGCTAATAAAAATAGTGGAATTTTCAATTTCAACTCTGCAATTCAGAAGTAAAATGCAATCTTTTGCTAAATGTACTAAGATAACAACAAAGGTTCAAAGAAAAAAATGTTAATAAATGAAAAATGCCTATTTTTTTGTATTTTCAATATATCAGAAAGAAAATGCATGGATTGAGAAGAAGCTTGATATAAAAATTATACTATGTATAAACAAAATAACTCAAGCAAAATACCAAGCAGCCAAGCAAAACAACCCGGGGTTCAAGGACAAATAAAAAATGAAAAAAAAATGAGAAAGACAACGCCCATAAATTAAACTCCCAACAGGCTTTCTATCAACCTAGAGAAGCTCAACAGGCACTACAGAGACCTAAGAAGGCTCAACAAACATCAAAACTCACCCAACAGTCACTAAACGAAGAAAACAAGCAAGAAAAAGTGGTATACGCGATTGTTCAGGAGAATAGTGCATATATACGTAGCTTGCAGAGAGGTTGAACGCGTGTGTACGCAACTATCAAGGGAAAATGAGTGTACATGCTTTTAAACAAGGACAGGCAAGGGAAAAAAGGATGAAAACTTAGACTCAGAGTAAACAAAATCTTTCAAGTAGTGATACGATAAGAAACACAAAGGAAAAAGAGCAATGCAAGAAGAAAAAGTGCTTCAACCCTTAGAAGGAAGATCTCTTCCCAGTGGAGTCGCCATTTCTGTTACGAGGGAAAAACTCTCTATGGCCAAGGGTAAACCACAATAGAAAGGTATGACTGCAGAAATCAACTCAATTCCATTATATGTCGAAACATTTCTAGTATATGGAAGGCCAAGGATCAGAGATCTCTTGTCGTGACATGGAAACCCGAATCCATTTTTGTATTTTTTGGCACAAATCCTGATGTACACAGGTTGTAGTGTAGTAGTCTGTGTATACACTTGCTATATAGCTGATAGAGCACATATATGTGGAAAAATGTTTATTTTTAGCTATGTATTTATCAAAAAGGGATGATAAGTTTGCATAGGGAAATGGAAAAAGGCCCTCTGTGCAAGATAGAAATGGTGAGGCAAATCTTTCTATAACACCCTTGTCTCCAAGGACAATTTGAGATGAAAATGAATGTCACTTTCTACTTATTTATACAAAATTTAACCTAAAATTAATTTCCGTTCATAATTACTTGACCGACCTCGCCAATTTTTTACAAAAATTAAAGCTGGACAAAATAAAATTAATTTACATGTAAGAATCACTCTAGGGATGACGTCATGCTCCTCTAAGGTGACATTGAGCCCCAAGTATGGAACATTGGGTAGGGAAGGTGAAATGTTGGACCTCCAAAGGCCTAAAACCATGCCCACATGTGCCCATGCCTCATAAATGTCATCCAAGATGAAAACAAAATTGCTATGGATGACATCTAGGGTATCCATGATGACATCGAGGGCCCTCAAGGGATAACTTCCATGTGGGAGGAGAAAGATCCCCTGTGTCTAGGTATGCCAAGGTGCATCCAAAGGCAATGTTCTTCTTTCTCCCGGTGCAAGTTTTCAATCCCTGCCATGCCCCTTGGCTGGGGTCTCAACATCCATTGGTGGGATTTGAACCCTGTGAAGGTCCGAGATAATCATTCCCTCATGTGCACCTTTACACCAGAAAATATCCTGTAGCAAAAACAAGTACGCCCTTCAAGGGTTCATAAGTCACATGGATCATAGCATGTAAATCACATCCAATAATTAAATTACCCAAACGTGTGCATTAAAACCCCTTTAGTCCCAAACAAATGATCAAATATGTTACACAATTTGACAAGTTAGGTTTGGAGAGGGTCTTTGGGCGTCCTATTGGGCTAACCTCTCTTAAGTTTGGGGTGTTTCCCAGGTGGAGTCTAGTCCAAGACATGTAAGTGTATGAGGTGGCATGGGGTAAATATTTGGGCATGGGGTGCATGTGATAACAGGGAAATGTAAATTCTTACCTGTGGGTGCCTTTGTAGAGGGCGAGCTGCACCTTGTCATGAATTTTTTTTTTCCTATCCCATTCATTGCCTCTTACTCTTAGCTTTATTTCTTTTGATATTTTGCTTTTTTGCTTCAAGAAAATAGTTCAGGGCCACTGCCCTACATTGATGACCAAAGGTGACAGTGTTATTTACAAATATTTCATGGAAATGAGAAGGTTGGATTGTGATGAGAACCCCTTTCTCTTGGCTATGCCACCAAGATCCACTAACTTGGTTTGGTGACCAGATATGTGGTAGTGTCATACCGCTACATGCCCATGGTCATAATAGTTCGACTCGTGATGAGACTTCCTATCCATCAACTAGTAACTTGAGTGTTCATGTTATCTTGTGGGTCCCATTTTCTTACTGAGAAGAGTTTCACTGCTTTCTCAGGGATCGTTGGGTGAAGCATATCAAAGGTTTCAAAATTGGATTTTAACTCTTTCCAGCTACTTTTACCCTCTGGGCCTTTAGCCCCTTCTTCCCACGAGGTAAGGTACAACCATTTCTAGTGTAGCCAATCCCAATTCCCAAACAAGGATAGGGGAGATAGGAAGAATAAATATGGAAAGTGATAAGTATGGAGGGAATGGGTGTTGACTCTTCACGAATCCACCCATTAGAAACCCATCCTAAAGGGAAATCAACTTACTAGGGCACCATGTCACCCTTCCAGGTATGAACGAGGAAAAGAGAATAATTTCCAAGAAAACGTCATGAAATGAAGAAGGATTCAATACAACATGTTCAAGTGCTTCAAAAATCAAAGTGATACATGCCATGATACCCAGACTCTTTACCTCATGGAGCAAGACTCATTTCTACTTCAGGAATAGGTCAGTGTGATGGATACTATTGTTGGTGATACATGGACTACACTGAAGAAAAGAGGCTCCCTCCAGGACCATGCTCAATTCGTCTGGCTCTTAGTACTCCATGTTTAGTACCCATGGGCATCGAGATGTCATCTCCTTAGTTATCCCTAGGCTAGTGGATAACAGACCACCCTGCATCAAGAAAGGGGCCAAGTAGTGTCAGAGTTCTCCAATACCTTCCATACCTTGCGCACTAAATTGGTTATCAAAGAATCTAAGCGACATTTGGTTCTAAAATACCGCAAGGCTCTATACAGATACATCCAAACCGAAATGAATTTTCTAGACATCTCATCACTGGGAGCTTCTTATCAACATGTTGTTAAAATTGAGAAGAAATTTAAGCACTAGAACAAATGGGAGTTCAGGTCTGCAAATCCTCAACAACCAAAATATGATAAAGATGAACCTAACAAACAACCTCACGAAAACCAGTCTAAGCCATGGGAAAAGAAGGGTAAGGGAAAGATTAAGAATAATGCTGGAAATTGGTGCGATTTCCACAAAATCCCCTAGAACAACACTGATGAATGTCGTTCAAAACAATCATTGGTGGTCGAGATCAAAGGAAAAGAGTTGGACCTTGATTTAGAATCAGATTTGGAAAATAATGGAAGGAGATAGATCATTGACGTAGACCCCACTTCTACTCTCGCAACCACAACAATCCAACCCAAGGAACCAATAGATTCTAAAGCAAGGGAGTACCTCTTCCATTCACAGATGTGGGTAAAGGGGACCCCGTTGCATTTCATTTTTTATAGCAGAAGCCAAAAGAACCTCATCTTCGCAGAGGTCGTGAAACAATTGGAATTTCAAAAAACACCACACCTGCAACCATACAACGTTGGGTGGCTTTGCCAGGGTTGATATCTTCATGTCATCCAACAGTGTCAACTGTATTATGACATCGATCCCTTCAAGGATGAGGTATTGTGTGATGTTTCCCTACTTGTCTATGGTGTTCTTTTAGGCCAGCCATATATGTGGAAGCACCATGTTATTTATCTGTCTCAACCTCGTAATGTCATTGTTACTCTGGGGGATCACCTCTATAAGATACAAAAGGTATTTCTTACTACTGTTTTGACAAAATGATGTAGCAAATTCGACTCTCATACGGAAAATTTTAGCTTCCTCACGATTCGAGAAGAAGGTGAACAAAAGGACATTGTGACCACTACAGCCTTTGTCCAAGCCCCTTCTATCTAGAGGAAGCGGGTTGACAAGATTGAAGCAAAGAACAATGATTCCTTATACACACCTTCATCTCATGCAGTCAGACTGGTTAAAAAGTTCCAACCCCTCGAACATCAGGTTTGCAACAGCCTTCCACAAGCCAAGCAGAGCAACTTCTCCAGCAAGGCAAGCAACTCACTAAGGTTCAAATTCAACAAATGCTTCCCCATATCCCACAAGAACTCAACGCAATGGAGACCATTTCTTCCTAAAGAGGGACAATTGATCCATATGGATATTAGTGGCCACCCACTTATTTCAATGACTCAAAACAGAGTTTTCCATTTTGGCAAGTTTTTTACATTTTTTCGAGTCCCAAACTTTTGGGGTTGTTTTGAGGACCTAAATGACCTTTTTTGGATTTTTGAGGGGCCATGGAATTTTTATAATAATCCCTAACCCTTGGTGTAAGTTGTTTTTCTCATATAGACCTTTCCGATGAGGTATCGAATTCCACAAACATAGATCGTATGCAAAAGTTACACCCTCGGGAAGTTGACTTATTAACTACCCCCATCGAGGCCAAAAAACCTTTTGGATTTTCATCTTCTGGGGTTAGGGTTTTGGACTTTCTTTATTTTAAAAATACCTTTAGATCCTCATTGTAAACATAATCATATTATTGTGAATGAGAATATCTGTCATATCTCTTCTCAAAGATAAGTTGCCACCATTCTAGTGAGTTCATTCACCCTGTATTTTTACAGTTCTGTACATTTAGCTCATTAATAGAAATTGTGTATTACTATATATTTGTGCCTCTTGTTATATATATGATATATATTTGTTATATTTTTGGATCTCTTGCAATATCTGTAATGATCCCAAGCCATTATGCAAGGATCATCATTGTTTTGGTGTCTTTTTAAAACTTTTTCTGAGTGAGGTATTTCGTCAAACACTTTGTTGATCTACCTTTTAGATGTGTTTATATGTGTGTATGCAACAAATAACAGAAAGAGATAACCATGGAACATACCTCAACCATAGGCAATAAGATAGACAAGCCAAAACATCTCAATTCTTCTTTATTCATAAAATAGAGAAACTTGCTACAATGAAGATGTCGATTTGGAATGCTCAACAGATGGCCAAGAATATAGACAATAGATAAGAGCGGCTACAAAATTATCCCGCTAATACAAAAGATGCCTCCAAAAGCTGAATGAGAAATCAAGATCAATACAAGAAGATTTGAATGCCAAACTCTCCAGCTGAAGAATGCCACGCTCCCATAGAAGGCTGAAACCCTCAATAACTCGGCCCTGCTGCCAAAAGTGTCCAATCACCCTAATAAATATGCCAACTGATAGATCGGGGGATGGTAAGAACAACCCAGGTGACCGAATCTCCAAGATCCCTCTCAATCTCTGTAGATCTGAAATCCCCCACTGAATGGTGCACCCCACTAGATGACTGAAACCCTAGATAATTCGTCCCTGCTACCAAAAGTTTACAATCACACTAATAAATATGCCAACTGATAGATCGGGTGATGGTAAGAACAACCCAGGTGACCGAATCTCCAAGATCCCTCTCAATCTCTGTAGATCTAAAATCCCCCACTAAATGGTGCGCCCCACTAGATGACTGAAACCCTAGATAAT
>ML804533.1:253434-297541 GCA_009831015.1 Picea engelmannii | reverse complement strand
TGACCTCTTCAGTGAATTCCATTGACTTATAGCTCAAAATAGTCAAAATCATGGAAATCGTCGGAATGCAACGAAACCAAATCCAACCTATGCAGAATGGCTCATAATGATGGAATATGATCATCAATGCAAGCTGGACCCCAAAATGCCTCTCAAATACCCCTGTACTCGCTTTAGCACCCATCTGGCTACTCTGGTCATCATAAATCTCTGCCCTGTGATGATGTCCCAAAGTGGGGACATTACAATATCTCTGTATATTTCCTTGTTATATCTTCGCCTTCATTTCATTCTCAAAATAATCTAGATCAATGGTATCAAAGCAGACTGCTCTTGGTTGTTTTTTCAGTGCATGTCCCCGACGAGGTTCAAGTATAGAAAGTTGGGTCTCAAGATTTTATCTCTTGAGGATAATATCTCTCACATGCCAAAGAAAGTCTCCATGGCAGAAGAAAACATAAATGGTGGAGTAGAATATTCTACTAATCTGTTGCTAGAGAAGGCTCTCATGCAATAGAGGGACGAAATGATGGAGAATTTTTTCCAAATCCTTCGACGCCTGTTGATAACATCATATGTGTCTTCATCAATAATTTTTTTGAAATCACCACTCCTTTAAAGGTACAAGTTAATTTTGATATTTCCATATTTGAAAGTCATATATATGTGGATGCTTTGGAAAAGTGGTTAAATATGCTAGAAGGTTATTTCTCTGTGCACAATTTTTTCGACAGGGAAAAAATTACCTTCACGCTTCTTAAGGTTCTCCCCCGTGTAAAACATTGGTGGGAAAATTACTGTGAGAAAATTTCCACAGAGGAGTTTGGAATGTTTGAGGTCGAACCCACTTGGTAATATTTCATAGATACCATCAAGGAATAGTATTACCTTGTTGGAAACTATGAACACCAATACATAAGATGGACCACGTTGTGTCAAGAGAGGGGCAAATCAGTGTCGCAGTTCACCAATACCTTCCATACATTGCACACCAAGATGGGTATCAAAGAATCTGAGTGACATTTGGTTCTAAAATACCGTGGGTCTTTACACAGTTACATCCATACCGAAATGGAGTTTATGGACATCTCATCGCTGGGAGATGTTTATCGATATGCTATCAAAATCGAGTATAAATTTAATCACTAGAACAATCAAGAGTTCGAGTATGAAAATACAAAACAACCAAAGTATGATAAATATGTCCCTAATCAACAGCCTCCCAAAAACTAGTCCAAGCCACGAAAAAAGAAGGTTAAGGGAAAGACGAAGAATGACACTGGAAAGTGGTGCAATTTCCACAAAATCCCTTGGCATAACATCGATGAATTTCGTTAAAAACAGTCATTGGTGGTTGATATCAAAAAAAAAGAGTCGAACCCTAATTTAGAATCTGATTCAAAAAATAATGGAAGGAGACAAATCATTGATGCAGACCCCACTGCCATTGTCGCAACCACAACAATCCAACCCAAAGAACCAACAGACCCTGAAGAGGGGCAGCACCTCTTCCATTCATATATGTGGGTAAAGGGGACCCTGTTACATTTCATTGTTGATATCAGAAGCCAAAATAACCTCATCTTAGAAGAGGTCATCAAATAGTTGGAATTTCCAACAACACCACACCTACAACCATACAACATTGAGTGGCTTCGCTAAGGTCGATATCTTCGTGTCAGCCAACAATGTCACATGTCCTATGGAATAAATCCCTTCAAGGATGATGTATTGTGTGATGTTTCCATGTTGGATGTTTGTGATGTTTTTTTGGGAAAACCAGTCCAAGCCACGAGAAAATAAGGGTAAGGTAAAGACGAAGAATGGCACTGGAAAGTGGTGTGATTTCCACAAAATCCCTTGGCATAACACCGATGAATTTCACTCAAAATAGTCATTGGTAGCCAATATCAAATAAAAAGAGTCAAAACCTAATTTAAAATCTGATTCAGAAAATAATGGAAGGAGACAAATCATTGATGCAGACCCCACTTCCATTGTTGCAACCACAAAAATCCAACTCGAAGAACCAACAAATCCTGAAGAGGGGGAGTGTCTCTTCCATTCATAGATGTGGGTAAAGGGGACCCTGTTACATTTCATTGTTGATAGAGAAAGCCAAAAGAACCTCATCTTAGCAGAGGTCATCAAACAATTGGAATTGCCAACAACACCACACCTGCAACCATACAACATCGAGTGGCTTCGCCAAGGTCTATATCTTCGTGCCAGCTAACAGTTTCTCCTTTCCTACAAAATCAAGCCCTTCAAGGATGAGGTATTGTGTGGTGTTTCCCTGTTGGATGTTTTTTATGTTCTTTTGGGCCAACCATATATGTGGAAGTGCCATGTTGTTTATGATTCTTGACCATGTAGTGTCAGTGTTACTCTAGGGAATCACCTCTACTGGATACCAGAGGTATTTCTGACTACTATTTTGAAAAAATAGTGCAACAAAGTCGTCTCTTATATGAAAAAATTTAGCTTCTTCGTGATTCGGGCAGAAGGTGAACAGAAGGATACTATGACCACTACGGCCTTGGTCCAAGCCCCTTCTATCTAGTGAAATAAGGTTGAAAATATTGAAGAAAAGAACAAATATTCCTTTTGCACACCGTCATCTCATGCAGTCAAACTAGTTAAAAATTTCCAATTCCTCCAACATCGGGTTTTCAACAAACTTCCACAAGATAAGTAGTGTGACTTCTTTAGCAAGGCAAGCGACTCACCAAGGTTTAGATTTAGTAAATGCTTCTCCATATCCCACGAGAACTCAACGCAAAGGAGGGCATTGCTTCCTAAAGAGATATGATTGATCTAGATGGATATCAGTGGCCACCCACCTATTCCACTATCTCAAAACAAAGTTTTCCATTTTGGCATTTTTTTACAGTTTTTTTAGTCCCAAACTTCCATTGTCATTTCGAGGCCCTAACGACGTTTTTTGGGGACTTTGGGGGGGGGTTGTGAGTACTTAATGTCTTATATTAACTCACCAAATAATTTGTACTTCTCAGATAGACATTTCCGACGAGGTATAGAATGCTCCAAAAAGAGATCTATGCAAAAGTTACACCCTTGAGAAGTAGATGTATCAACTACCACCATCAAGGCCCGCAAACCTTTTGGATTTTCATCTTTCGGGGTTAGGGTTATGGATTTTATTTTTTTTTAAAATGCCTTTAGAGCCTCATTTTAAACATCATCTTATCCTTACGAATGAACGTATTCGTCACATCTCTTCTGAGAGATAAGTTGCCACCATTATAGCGAGTTCATTCACCCTGTATTTTTACAGTTCTGTACATTTTTCTCATTAATATAAATTTTATATTACTGTATATATGTGCCTCTTGTTATATATATGATATATATTTATTGTATTTTTTTATCTCTTGCAATATCTCTATATATTTTTGTGTTACATCTCCACCTTCATTTCGTTTTCAAAACAATATGGATCAGTTGTATCAAAGCAGGCTGCTCTTGGTCATTTTTTTAGTGCATGTCCCCGACAAGATCCAAGTATAGAAAGTTGGGTATTGAGTTTGTCTCTCTTGAGGAAAATGTCTCTCGCACACCCAAGAAACCCGTCATAGCGGAAGAAAAGAGAAACAACAAAGTAGAATATTTTATTAATATGTTGCTAGAGCAAGCTCTCACGCGGCAGAGGGACGAAATGATGGAGAATTTTGCACAAATCCGTCGACGCCTGTTGATAAAAACATATGCGTCCTCATAAAGAAACCACTTTGGAAGAACTGCTACTTTCAAGGTACAAGTTAACTTTTATATTCTTGTATTTGAAGGTCAGATAGATCCAGATGCTCTGGAAAAATGGTTAAATCTACTAGAAGGTTATTTCTCTATGCATAATTTCTCCGACGAGGAAAAAATGACCTTTGTGCTTGTTGGCACAAGGGAAGACCCAGGGTTCAACTCAAACAGTGTGCCAACAAACCCTAACTACTATCCCTTTCGACAACACCTGTGAATCAGATGAAGTCTCACCTAAAGTAGCAATAGGGGGGTTGCAGGACACATGTTTCTACAACCAGATGAAATGCAAAATGATTCTATAAAAACAATGCAATGCAACCTAGAGATTATTTAACATTCTTACACTAAGCTTAGTGAATTTAGTTTATACCTTCTATATTTAATAGGGAAAACATCCATGCAATAATAGTATAACGTATAACAAATAACACAACATCATCCACAAAGAACAACAAGATTTATGTGGTTCACCCTCTTCCTAGGGTTACATCCACATAACTGTGTTTCTTGATATATTAGATGAAAACATAAAGTTTTATCTACGCACTTAGCTGCATATTCTTCTCTCTCTTCATATTTATCTCCCCTCCCTGCGCACCTAGCTGTAGGGTTGATCTTCGCACCCAGCTGAAGATCCAGAATATATAATGCTCTTACAACAAAACACTTCTCTCTCTCAATATGGCTATCACCAACAATGACAAAAACAAGAATGACCTATAACCAACCCTCTCAACTCTTCTAGACATTTATTTATACATTTCATGACTCTTGGACAACCTTAGACTGAAGCCTAGGTGTCAAAACCCTAGGTGTCAAAACCCTAGGTGCCAAAACCCTAGTTCCACATAACCCACATTTTAAGGGCTTCACCAAACTATTCTTCCTTCTTTTCCGCGAGGTGCTCCAAAGCACCCCTTAGTATATTCTTTTTATTTTTGAGTTGTCCACGATCTATCTTCTTTGATGATTTGTATTCCTTGATCTTCTCCTTCAATGGATTTATTTTCTTTACCTCATTCCTTCTTTTCTACTTCTTTACCCACTTTGACCCTTCCTCAGTTTCTATGCCTTTTGCGCACTTTGTATTTTTTCTTTCTTCCTTAATACATGACCAAGGGCTAATAGGCCCCCAACACTCACATGTGACTCGTCCCAAGTCACAACAATATTGAGATTTCTTTGTTACTTCGACTACAGTCTGCGCGGAGCAGCCTGTGCTTTCTGCTCTATCCCTCCCTATCATGTGTAGAATGTATTTTCTGTGTCTAGTACCCAATTTAAACTGCACTTGGTACCTAGACCCTTCTTCCTTTGTTTTTACTAAGAGTTGTGAGGTAGCTGGTTTTCATAATACAACTTCAACCGGATCCCATTCACTAAAAAATACTTCCATTATCTGTTAAGAGTCTTCAAATTCACAAATCCTCCTTCTGTAACATAGGCAACTTCGAATGGCCCAAGCCAATGTGTTCTGAACTTTCCTAGATGCTTCATGAACTTGTTTTCATATAAAAATACCAAATCTCCTTGATTGAATTCTTTCTTCTTGATATGTCTGTCATGGTAAGCCTTTTCTTGTTCTTTTTGTACCTGCTGATGAAATCCTGCAATGAACTTGTCTTCCTCTAATTCTATCAACTATGCGAGCCTGTCTTGAACAACGCTAGTGTCATCCATACCTGTAAATGTTGCATTTATTAAACTAGGAACCAAATATTCCATAGGTACTACTGCTTCCTGGCCATAAACTAACTTAAAGGAAGTATGCTTTGTTAAATATTTGCTAGTTCGATAACCCCATAACACTGTTGTAATTCTTAAATCCCAATCATCTCATTTAACACTGCAAATCTTAGTCAACATTGTCTCCAAAATATTATTTAAAGCTTGAAATGTATAGTTCTCTTGTGGGTGATATGGTGTGCTCTTCTGATGGTGAACTTTGAACTCTTGATTAAAGGATTCAATGGTTTTGTTAATGAAGTGTGTACCTTGATCACTCATAAGGATCTTCAGGCATCCAAATTTGGTTATGATATCATCAAATATGAATCATGCAGTTGTAGTTGCACTGCAGTCCTTAATTTCTCTCGCTTTTGCCGATCTAGTCAAATACTCTGTAGCATTGATGATGTATCGAGCTCCTGTGCGCCTTCTTGGTGGGTTGATAGGTCCCACAAAGTCAATATCCCATTTCTCAAATGCCTGTAAATTTAAATAATGTGCTAAAGGAATTTCATCCCTTCTAGAAGGCTTCACTATCCTTTGGCATACATCGCAGGCTCTGTAGTATTACTTAGCATCCTTATGTAAAGTGGGCCACTAGAGGCCAACTCTGAGAACCTTCTGTGTTGTTGTTTTCCCTGCATAATGTCCTCCTGCGATGCCTTCATGTGCTTCTGCAAGAATCAATGGTCTTTCTTCCTTCATAATGCATCTCCTCAAGATCTCATCTGGTCCCATCTTATATAATTGTCCAGCTATAAGTTGAAAATTTGCAGTGCAGACTACCAACTATTTATTTTGAATGACTGTATACTCACGAGGTGCATTTCTATGGATAGGAACTAGACTATCTCGGTGAAGTGATCATTGACTTTTCTGATTGCCAACAATTGTGCATCCAGTAGTGTATCATCCAAACTAGTAGGTTCCTCTCCATGTTATAACCTGGATAAGTGTTCAGGTCCCTTATTCATTCTCCCTGGCTTGACCACAATTTCAAATTCATACTCCTGGAATAATAATATCCATCTGCATATTCTTCCCCCCAAAAATGTCTTTTTGACTAAGTACTTCAATGCAGAATGGTCAGTAAACATCTGAAAATGTCCTCCCAACAAGTAGTGTCTAAACTTCTGCAACACATATACCATAGCTAAGGATTCTCTTTCAGTGGTAGTATAATTTATTTCAGATGTAAAAAGATTCCTGCTAGCAAAGGCAATAGGGTGGTCAATATCTCTTGCACCTGGTTGTGCTAAAACTGATTCTAATGCAATGGATGAAGCATCAACATGAACATGGAATTCCTTACTCCAATCTGGAAAAAACCAAAATAGGCGCAATGACAATTTTCTACTTTAGTGTGTCGAAGCTTTGTTGGCATTCCTTTGTCCATTGAAACTTACTATCTTTATTTAATAGCTTCTCCATAGGTGTTGTTATCGGTGCGTAGACGTTAATGAGGTTTTTGTAGTATCCAGTGTGTCCCAATGCAGTGTGCAACTATCTAACTGAAGTAGGAGGAGGTAGATCAACAATGATAGCGATCTTGGAAGGATATACCAACAACCCCTGCTTACACACAATGTGTCCTAACTGTTAGCGATTATTTTTGTCTCGGGAACAAAAGAAGATAGGTATGCAGGTTGCACAAGAAGCACCCGAGCGTAGTACACAGAAGAAATCCATTTCAGGCCCAGGGAAAGCGAGCGAGCGCTCCGATTTCAACGTCTAGGATGTATCCAAAGAATCAGATCAGCGGTGGGCGGGAAATCGCGATTAGCAAAGTTGCGCTAAGATTAGCGCAATGGATAGCACCCATAGCATGCTCAAAAATGGATGACAGTCATTCACCCCAAAGGGCACGTGGCACGAGATCTTGTCGCTTCAGCTTTTCGAAAATCACGAATGCAAAGGGTGAAGGTTTTACATATTTAAACATCGTGAAACCTCGAACCTTGACAGCGCCGAAAGCATCGAAACTGGGGCCCGTGACATCACGAAGCGTTTTCAACCGTCCATCTAAAGGGAACACTTGGCAGCAAATTATGCCATCTCGGCGTTTTTCCCATTGTGACTCCAAGAGGCGAAGAGTAGCAACGTTATATCCCGATGCGCGAGGTGCCGGGAAAGTCCTGGACCCAGGCCCACGGTATGGTCGTAGAGTTGAGAGTTGTCAGATCTAGAGGGAAGCGTGGTGTCAAATTAAGCCGTCTCGGCATATCGCTCATCACGATTTCGATCAGCAAGGATCAACTCCTTCATATTCGCGAACGCCGAAAGCGCCTGGGGAATAGGCACGTGGTCACAGTCCATGGTCACTTGGATGAAGAAAGAAGTTGTATAAAGAAGGCCGTGGGGATCGTCGTGATCTCCAGGCACCATTGGATCCGACCTCCACACTGTCTCTCACCTGGAGTAAGTGACGGAAAGAGCAGGTGGTTGAAACCTCCTTTCATGCATTAAGTGAGGGAAATGGAGGGTCTGGCGAGCCGCCTGCTCGTAGAGGTCCTGTGCATCGATTTTCTCAAAGAAGCCATGCTGAAATCCTCAACTCGACAGAGAAGTCTGCACACGTTACCCCAGCACTTAATGGCTCAGAATTAAGGTGGCGTATGATAGGAGAAGTGCAGGCTAGATTTGATTGAGGAGACGCCATACATTGAAAGCCCTGAGACGCCGCTGCTAAGAAAATTTTTCTGAGTATATAGGCTCAGTATTTGTATTTTTGAAGCATGGATGGTTGAGTAAGACTCCCAGTTCTAAAAACTTTAATGAAGAATTGTGTTATGGTTATTTCTGGACTCTTGAGACTTCTTGCCTGATGAATGTCAGTTTCTTTCATATCTTTGTGTATGTTGTATTAGAGCAGCTCGGAATTGGAGGATCGAGTTGAGTTGTGACTGTTATAGGATGATGTATGTTGGATCATTGTAATAGCTGTGTTTTTCTAAACAATCCCTGTGAACTTCTCAGCACTGAACGACTTGGAATTGGAGGATCCAGTCAAGTATTCCTTTCAGTTTCTTGAAGCCCTGAACCAAGCAGATCTTGTATTCAGAGTTTTTCCTCTAGGAGCTACTGAAAGGCCTGTTGCCTGAGATAGTTTGTTCATTCTTCTCCCAAGTCTTCCGCCTGCCCATATTTAAATCAACTCGCTGACTGAAGTTGGGTCAAGACCTCCTTTGTTCCTTGTTATCAGATATAGTTCTTATTTTGAAGCAATACCTGTTCGAGTCTCTACCCATTTGATCGCCCATTTATCAAACCGTGACATAAAAATTGATGGGCGTCGGGCTCTTGTTTTGCAAGAAATCCAGGAGAGACTTCTAATGCTAACATTTCTGGTGTCGTTGCCGGGGACGAATTTGAAGATTTTCCCTGGGAAGAACAACATTGAGCCTCTGATTCTGAAGGTGCATCAGACATCAGAGCCCTTAAAGATTGCTACTGTGCACCTAGCGACTCCACTATGGCGACTCCATTGTTTCCACTTCACTGTTTCAGCTGTGGCTACTGTTGGCACACCTGAAAGCTGACCCAGAGGAGCTTTCTCGAGAAGGTTTCAGTAGCCGCTTTCTCAGCCTGAGAAGCTTCCTGGGGTAAAAACAACATTAAGATCTGGCCTTTGATGGTGAACAAGGACTAGACACATTCGAAGCTGCACATATTTCACCTGGCGACTCCATGATTCAAGGATCGATTGGCAACTCCACTGGTTCGATATGGAGAAAATCCTTGCTCACAGGTTTTATCCTTTTGATTTTTCTGCTATTCCTAGTTTTCCTAATGTTGTCCCCTCTCTGAATGAATGGGGCGATTATTTGCCCATTTTTGGAAAATGTGAAGAGGACAACCCTACTCAGCACCTCAGTGAGTTTCATGAACTCATGCATCAGTGGGAGATACATCATGAGGATGTATTACTTAAGATGTTCATGTTCTCGTTAGCAGGGGATGCACGTAAATGGTATCATTCTTTACCCCCTGCTAGCATTTTTTCACTCTCAGAGTTTCATGCAGCTTTCATCGCCTATTGTCAGGAGTTTTATCCCTCCGAGTTAATTTGTCATAACTGTGGTGAGGGATACCACAAATCTGTACAAAATGAAGCTATTTCTGACATAGGCTATGAGGAAGATCCTAGGGAAGAAGAAGATGCTCTGAATGAACTAACGGAGCAGGCGATATCCCCCATTGCCCAACGTGAAAAATTGGAATTTGAAGGCGGTGAAGAGGATTTTCCAGTCTTTGAGGCAGATGATCTAAGCAGCTCTTTTGAAGAGATTATCAATGATTCTTAGATACGTTAGCATCTACCCCCGATGAGCCTGTTGTCTCAAATTTAAATGAAGAGGCCATTATGGAAGGGGATTACTCTTTCTTCCTTCATGAGATTTCCCATGATGTATTTATGATTGAAGAGAAGGATCGAGATACCATTCCCTTTTTACAATATGGGAAAGTGCACGAAAAAGATGAGGAAGAACCAGAAGAGCAGTTAAGCGCACATTTATTTTCCTATCCAGAGCCAATCAATGAATAGCCACCACCTGAGATCAGTGAGCCTGCATCATTTGTCCTCCTACCTGTGCTTATCAGAGATATTCAACCACAGGTGGACAATTGTGTAGCACAGGCGGCTGTTTGTCGCCGGTTTTCTGGGATCGGCCACTCATTCTATGACCCCGTCAACAAGTACATGGAGTGGCATTTCCCTTATGCCTTGGAGCCGCCCTATTTCATCTCAACTTCAACTAGTAAGGAGAAGTTGAAGAGTGTAGTCGTTCTACTGTCACGGTTACACCATCAGCTGGTGATCACTGACAGAAGGAAAGAGCTTCCCTTCAAGAAGTTACTTGATTGGATATGGTGGAAGTCTAATTTCACCTAGCCCCATGTAAAGTGTTTTATTAGTTTAGAATTGTATATAAATAAGCTCCTTTGAGCATGTATCTTTATTTTGTTACTTTTATTTTTTGGCCCGTAATTTCAGTAGTGGGTTGTTTTGAGCCTGACTCCATAGCCCAATAGCAAGACACTGAAGCTATGGAAGGAGTTCTTAGAGAATCACAGGGATGAATCTATCCCCCATGGAGCCTAATGTTAGTGATTATTTTTTTCTTGGGCGCAAAAGAAGCCAGGTCTACAGGTTGCACGAGAAGCGCCTGAGCGCAGTACACAGAAGAAATCCATTTTGGGCCCAGGGCAAGCGAGCGAGCGCTCCGATTTCAATGTCCAGGATGTATCCAAAGAATCAGATCAGCGGTGGGTGGGAAATCATGATTAGCAAAGTTGCACTAAGATTAGTGTAATGGATAGCGCCCATAGCATGTTCAGAAATGGATGACAGGCGTTCACCCCAAAGGGCACATGGCACAAGATCTGGTCGCGTCGGCTTTTCGGCAATCGCGAATGCAAAGGGTGAAGGTTTTACGTCTTTAAACATCATGAAAACCAAAACCTCGACAGCGCCGAAACTGGGGCCCGAGACATCACGAAGCGTTTTCAGCCGTCCATCTAAAGGGAACACCTGGCAGCAAATTGAGCCATCTCGGCATTTCACCCATCACGACTCCAAGAGGCGAAGAGCAGCTCCATTATATCCCGATGCGCGAGGTGTCGGGAAAGTCCCGAACCCGGGCCCACAGTATGGTCAGAGAGCTGAGAGACGTCATATCTAGAGGGACACGTGGTGTCATATTAAGCCATCTCGGCATATCTCTCATCGTGATTTTGATCAGCAAGGATCAACTCCTTCATATTCACGAACATCGAAAGCGCCTGGGGAATAGGCACGTGATCACAGTCCGTGGTCACTTGGAGGAAGAAAGAAGCTGTATAAAGAAGGCCGTGGGGATCATCACGATCTCCTGGTGCCATCGGATCCGACCTCCAAACTGTCTCTCGCCTGGAGTAAGTGACAACAAGAGCAGGTGGTTGAAACCTCCTTTCATGCATTAAGTGAGGGAAATGGAGGGTATGGCAAGCCGCCTGCTCGCAAAGGTCCTATGCATCGATTTTCTCAAAGAAGCCATGCCTAAATCCTTAACTTGACAGAGAAGTCTGCACACATTAGCCCAACACTTAATGGCTCAGCTAACCCCTGGCGCGAGCCATGCAGAATTAAGGTGGCGTATGACAGGAGAAGTGCAGGTTGGATTTGATTGAGGAGACGCCATACATTGAAATCCCTGAGACGTCGCTGCTAAGAAATTTTTTCTGAGTATATAGGCTCAGTCTTTGCATTTTTGAAGCATGGATGGTTGAGCAAGACTCTCAGTTGTAAAAACTTTAATGAAGAATTGTGTTCTGGTTATTTCTGGACTCTTGAAACTTCTTTCCTGATGAATGTCAGTTTCTTTCATATCTTTGTGTATGATGTATTAGAGCAGCTCGGAATTGGAGGATCCAGTCGAGTTGTGACTGTTATAGGATGATGTATGTTGGATCACTATAACAGTTGTGTTGTTCTAAACAGTCCCTGTGAACTTCTCAGCACTGAACGACTTGGAATTGGAGGATCCAGTCAAATCTTCCTTTCAGTTTCTTGAAGCCCTGAACCAAGCGGATCTTGTATTCAAAGTTTTTCCTCTATGAGCTACCGAAAGGCCTGTTGCCTGAGATAGTTTGTTCATTCTTCTCCCAAGTCTTCCGCCTGCCCATATTTAAATCAAATTCCTGACTGAATTTGGGTCAAGACCTCCTTTGTTCCTTGTTATCATATATAGTTCTTATTTTGAAGTGATACCTGTTCGAGTCTCTACCCATTTGATCGCCCATTTATCAAACCGTGACATAAAAACTGATGGGCGTCGGGCTCTGCTTTTGCAAGCAATTCAGGAGAGACTTCTGATGCTAACATTAACAACACCCCAAAAGATGAGAATAAAATACACTTCTTCAGGTTGAGGGAAATCTAACATTGCCTACACTTATATCACATTAATCTCAAACATTCAATATGATCTTTCAGTAGGCTAAAAATGGTCCAATCATCAAAGTATGATTCCAAGAACTTGTGTAAAAATTCCTTAAATGATTCAACCACCACCCTGGAAAATATGGTTGGTTCATTATTCAATCCAAAAGGCATCACAGTGTATTGAAAAGAGCCCCATTCTGTTGCAAATGTGGTCTTATGTTTGTCTTCCTTAGAAATTATGATCTGGTGATAACCTGAAAATCCATCTGTGAATGAATAGACTTCCTATCCTCCTACATTATCTAGGACCTCATTAGTAAAAGGTGTATGAAATGGATCATGTAAACATGCATCACTCAATTTTCTTAGATATTCTACAAATAGTATGATTTCTCCTGACTTCTTATCTTGGACCACCGTAGGGCTGATCCATTCAGTTTCTTCCACTGGTTCTATGATTCCTGCTTCCAACATTCTATCAAATTCAATCTTAACTTTCTGCTTGTACTTGGGATTCAGTCTGTAAGGTCTCTGCTTGATAGGCCTTGCATCTAATTTCAAAGGAAT
The DNA here is from genome assembly GCA_009831015.1 of Picea engelmannii. Lineage (NCBI taxonomy): Eukaryota > Viridiplantae > Streptophyta > Pinopsida > Pinales > Pinaceae > Picea > Picea engelmannii. The sequence goes on along the minus strand of ML804533.1, from coordinate 284,541 downwards.
ATTCATTTCTCCCATGGATCCTTTGATACCCTTCGTGTCTATGAACTTGGTTGGAAACAAGTCCTGATACTCATGCAATAGTTCTGTAATCTTACTAATAGTAGCATCATCCCAATAGTCTCCAATATTTTCCAACTTAGGTGCTTGCTCTGTTCCAACATTAACCTTCTTAATTTTAATAGGCTGACCAACAAAAGGTAATTCAATCCCTAGCCCTTCTATGTCTCTCTGTCCTTCAATTTATGAAATGTTTACATCCCTAGGATCATCATCCTCATCAACATTAAAATTATAACACCCTTGTAACCGATGAAGAGGTGCAATCCATTCATCTTCTTCTTGGTCAAGAGGAGGGTTAGGTGCCTCTTCAAAGACCTTCAGTCTTACAATTTGTAAAGCCTAATCTATTGTGGGGTACTGAATCTCAAATATGAATGTAGCTATAAATTTCTGGGTCATACCATACCAATCTATAGTGACAAAGCGTAGTTCTTCTTGAAGATACCAGTTGACAGGCGTAGTATCCAAGCTGTTAATGAACTTATGTACCTATTGTTCTTTAGGAATGTTTCTCCAGGCTTCCTCACAAATTCGCACATGGTTCTTATGACAACTATGACCTGTATATCGAACTTCGCAACCCTCATCTTGATCTGAAAAGGGAACTGTCATCAAGGTGTGACATTGTACCGACTCTGCGATGTTCTTCTTGTGAGTTTCCCACCAGCGAGTTGGTGTTTCTTTCAAGGATTAATATAGTTCCAACAACCTCTATTGTACTGGTACAATTCCTTCGAATTCAAATAGAAATGTCTCTAAATTATTCAATCCATCAAATATAGGAAGATTACTTACTTTTGTATCAATCCAGTGAATTGCCTTGGTCAATCTAGCACACCTCCGTGTAGAGACTTCATACATTATGTTATGCCAATTTTCCAATGATTCTTATGAATCTGATGAGCATGCACTTTCAATTTTCCAACTGATATTTCCATCTTTTGTAGGATTAATATAATCCTCTTGTCCTACTATTAGTTTATAGATGTTCTATAGATCATAGGTGTAGTCTTCTTCTCATATAGGTTCTGTGTATCTACGACCTTCATTGGGATCAAGAGGGGCAATGACCCTAAGACCATCACCTTAAAATGTCATTCTTCTCTTTTTTAGGTCAAAAACAGTCAAATTGTTTAAATCCCAATCAATTCCTAACAATGCAGGGTAGGAGCAGTTATCATCAACAATCGCAATGACTTCAAAGTCTACAAATTTCCTTACTCCGTCGATGTCCACAAGGACATGCTCTAGTCTTCCAAAGGGGATCTCCACCTATTGTTTGTCCATCCCAAGACTAATAGGAGAGTAAATCAACTTAGGTTTTCCCATCAATTCCCAAGTCTGCTTCGTCATAACATTTACGTATGATCCCAAGTTGAGGACCACATAGTATATGTCGTAGTCTCCAATATTAACACTAAGGTGTAGTTCCTTGATTGTCCTCCTTTTCCTAGATACTCGATTCAAAAATCTACTCAGCAGAGGATCTATTATCCCAATTTCATACTGTTTGATTAGTTTTTGTAGTTCCTACACATCTTTTTCATCTTTAATCAAATTGATACAAGTATACAAGAAGTCCATAAGATTTCTTACCTCTTTCCCTTTTCTAGCTAGGGCAGACTGGTCAAATGCTGGAGGCATTTCACATTCCCTTACTTCTGGTTTTTCCCTAGATGAAGAAGCCTGTTCACCTACAAATTCTCTTCTTGCTTCTTCAAAAATATGCTTTTCTTTCCTTGGATCAAACAATGGTGTCTTCTCTGCAACTCTTATGATCCCTGATCCATATGTAGTGTTTTTTGGAGTCACCCTGTCTTCTTCTATAACAGTTCCTCCTCTAGTAATCACAGTGACTCTTGGATTCTCACCTCAAGGTTCAACTGATATTAGTTGGACTTGTTGGTTTCCACCTCGTCTCTCCTAAAGTTTTTCTAGAAATACTAGATAATATTCAATGACATGATCAAATGAATTACAGTAGCTGCAAGTAGTACAAGGGTTCTGACAATCCCTTGCGAAGTGACTTGGCTAGGTGCAGTTATAGAAAATGATCTAACCTCGAACTCGATCCATTCCTCCTCCTCATCCTCTTCCTTTGAATCCACCGTGAGGGTTGAATTTTCCTCTTCCTGGGGAATTGAACTATGCATTATTTCCTTCTGACTGTAATTCTCCTTGAATTCTATATGTATCCCTTGACCTTTCATGCATGAGGTCATAAGCCCTACATTTCTTCTCATCATGCCCCATAGATTTACAGAATGTGCAATAAAGGTTGGTGGGTGTCTGTACATATTTCTTCATATAATAACATTCACCAGGGCGATGTCTATTTTTACATACCTCACACCATGGTTAAGTATCCTACTTCAAAGGGTTAGGTGCTCCAGAGGGTAAGTATTCATTAAATAAAGGACAATGCTCTTTTTCATGGCCCTCTACTTTACATATGATATACCAGATATCTTCTCTTTTCTCTTTTCCTTTGTCCTTCTTCATATCTTCAACCTGTAAAGATAAACTAGTTAATTGATTCAAAATCTGGCTCATACCTGGACTAGATTTTCCTACAGGGGTTGCTTCTAGTTTCATGGTGATCTCTAGAGATTTAGCCTACGAAGCAAACTTATGTTGCATTAGAGGAAATCTAATGTGTGGTAGGAGGGAAACAATGAACCATTCCTTATGATGTTCGTCTGGCATCTGAAAATTTAAATGGCCTATCAAGGTCTTAAACCTCTAGTCAAACTCCCAAATGGGTTCAGTCACCTTCTACTTGATTTCCTTCAACTCTGTAATGCACTGTGACTCTGACTTAGGCTTCTTGGAATATGCACTAAAAACAATCTTAATTTCACTCAGCGGTTTAGGCTATGAATATCCTGTAACAAACTTCATGTACTAGCTCAGGGCACAGTCCCTCAAGGTAGTACTAAAATGAGCTCTCTTAACATCTTCATTAGTGACTTGCTTAATTCTCCATACTGCTTTTCACAAGAACCAGTGTTGGTCAGGATCCTCATATCCATATCCTCTAAAAATGGGTAACCTCATTTCATCTGCCATGGATCTTCCTTGGTTTCTTGACTGAGTATGTAATAAAGGGCTCGTAACAATGCTCTAGGTGCTTTGATTACTCTAGTTACTCTGACTACTTAATGCTGCTAAAACAACATGAGGAGTAATAATACTTACTTCGATAGTTGGCATAGTACCTAAGGTTTCTGGTTCTCCTCGGTGAAGTTCCTCAGTCTCTACTTCCTCTTTCCTTGTGGAGTCTGAATACTCTTCGTCTGTTAGCTCTACTTCTTCTCCACTGTAGAATCCCTCATCTTTGTAACTCTGCTTAAATAGGTTAACAAGAGGAACCTCTATGACTGATCTCCCACTGCGTATGTGTCCAGCCTCTATGTCACTGTTGCTTTCTGAATTTTTGAACATTATCTTTAAAATCCAACTGATTATTGTATCTTCAAGATATTTTTTTCATGCAATAGCATATTAATCTTTAACTTCAAGAAGTGTAGAAACTTTCCTCTAGGTCCCTTGAAGAAATAACTCTCTTCTTGACTATATGATTCCACTCTATCAATGGAAAAATCAGTAATTTACCCTCCAATAGTTCTATCAAACCAAATATCTACTACTCTAGACACCACGTTATAAACTCTCTTGAATTGATTGATTAGCACTGACGTCCAAAACACAGGTGGTCTAGATCTGATTTCAAACTGAGTGTCTGCTAGTTTGGCTAACCACTCGTATAAATCCTTATGAAATCCTGTAAAGAAAATTTTGTGCACATCCATAAAGATGTACCTCCCCAACCGGTCTTTTGTACTAATTCTAGGGTTCTTGTTCTGAGCTACGGTGAACTCCCTTTCTTGTTCTTCTATCCAGTTATGAATTTTTGTCTTCAATGGAAACCACCTTGACATTCGACATTCCCTCAAGAAGATCCCAGTCCTGACAACAAAACCATTTGTTGGAATAGGGGAATACCTGGGGTTCAACTCAAACAATGCACCAAAAAACCCTAACTACTTCCCATTTCTGCAACACCTCCAAAGCAAATGAAGTCTCACTCGAAGTAGCAATAGGGGGGTTGCAGGACACATGTGTCTACAACTAGAGGAAATGCAAAATAATTACAGAACAAAAACGCAATGAAACCTAGAGATTTTTTAACAGTCTTACACTAAGCTTCACGAAGTTAGTTTATACTTTCTATATTTAATAGGGAAAACATCCATGCAATAACAATATAACAAACAGAAAATAACACAACATCAACAACAAAAAACAACAAGATTTATGTGGTTCACCCTCTCCCTACGGATACGTCCACAGAACTATGTTTCTTGATATATTAGATGAAAACATGCAGTTCTATCTTTGCACTTAGCTAAAAATCCTTCACTCTCTTCCTCTTTCTCTTCCCTCCCTGTGCACCCAACTCCATGGTCGATCTTTGCACCCAGCTAAAGATCTAGAATACAGATTTCTCTTACAACAAAACACTTATCTCTCTCAATATGGCTATCACCAACAATGACGACAACAATAATGAACTATAACCAACCCTCTCAAATCTTCTAGACCTTTATTTATACATTTCATGACTCTTGGACAACCTTAGACTGAAGACTAGGTGTCAAAACCCTAGGTGCCAAAACCCTAGATCCACATTGTTGGACATATTGTCATTCATGTGTTGTCATTGATGTCAACAGTCATAATAAGCAAATAAGTAAGGTTAATATCAGGAATAAAAGTATACTAAGAATCGACAAAATAACATCACCTTAAGGATAAATAAATTCATGATTATTGTTGATCATGATAGGATAAACAATGTTCCTATGATAAAATCTTAGGAGAGTTAAAAAATGTAGAGATAGGCTGAAGAAATTTGTGATTATTGTTGATCACGATAGGATCAACAATGTTCCTATGATAAAATCTCAGGAGGGTTAGAAAATGTAGAGATCAAAGCTCGAAAGGAAAAGTGTATGCTCAAGGTGAGAAGCCTCAGCGGCCGTCCAATCAGAGTGAGAAGCCTCAGCAGCCGTTCGATCAAGAAATTGACCATGTTTATCGTCTAAATATTACAGACGTTGATCATATGAGTGACCATAAGATTGAGGACCGTTGGAGGATCGTGACCGTCGGATCATCGTAAAGTGGAAGGATAAGATAAGAAGGGCTAAAGGGTTGATAATTTGATTATCCGAATACCCGTCAGCCATCGGATCAAACCCGAATTCTCGTCAGCCATCAGATCATTTTTGAGTGGAAGGATATAATAAGAGAGGTAATATCTGAGATCTCATTTATGCGAATTTTCGGCAGTCGTTGGATCATTCTAAGTGGAAGGACAAGATAAGCCAGAAGAGCATCATCGTAGACATATCGAGCCATTGATCCAAGATCCTAATTGAATGAACATATTTCACTCCGAGTATAAATATGTGAGGAGGTTATGCTCTGGAAAGTTTGAGATTTGAAATTCCTGAAGCCTTGAGAGCCGAAATAAATTCTCAACCACTGAATCATCTGAAGTAAGCCTCAGTCGTCCGATTCAAGAAGACATGTGACAAACCACAGTGGAAGACCACATCAGCAAGGACATGTGGTAGACCACATCGGCAAGGACATGTGGTGGACCATGTTAGCAAAGGACATATGGGAGATCATGTCAGCAATGATATGTGATAGACCACGTCAGCAATGATATGTCGTAGACCATGTCAGCAAGGACATGTGGAAGACCACGTCAGCAAGGATATGAGTCGTCTGATATGAAAGATCACTTCAGGTGTATTCTCAACCATTGATCATAGTACAGTGGAAGGATAGTGTAAGTTTGAAATTTTGAAATTCCAAAGTTACGACAGTCGTCCATCTCAATATTTGATTAAGTCCTAGTCATTAGATTGAACAATGAAAGGATGAGTGTAAAGATCAAATCTGACCATTGATTTTTTTCCATGAAATAAATTGTCCGATCTAATTCTAAGGTTTGAAAAGTTCAAATCCTGAAGTTCCGAAGGGTGAAGTTTCATCAATCATCCATCTCATTAGAAGATTGAATTGTGACCGTTGAATTAATAAGCGCTCAAGCGCTCGTCTCACCTAGTGTTTGGTCACCGTCGTTGGTCAAATGATATAAGAGATCTAAATGACAATATAATACGTCAGTTTAATTGGTAAGCCCGTGGTTTTGTAAACACTCGGTCACATGTAATGGTTTGAAGGAAGCGCCTCCATAGAATTCGGTTCCTATGAAAATAACAGAGGTTCGAGATCGAGTTTAAAGGATGAAATTGATCCATATTTGTGATCAATTTGTGAAAAGCCTTCAAGATAAAAATGTTAAAACAATGTTTATGGTTAAGTTAAATGAAGAGGTGTGATGCTCCAAATAAAGGCACACAGTGCATAACACTCACGTTGTTTTGAAGAATATATAAACAAGAAATAGTGGTGAGAAGAAAGCATGTCTCTGCAGTCTGAATCAGAGGATATATCAAATCAAAGAAGTAGAGAGAGATGCAGTAAAAGACTTGAAACAAAATTTTGTCCAGATTCAAAAAATCAAGGGTGGTTGGGTGGTGCAAGGATAGGTTGGTGCCTGCAAAGGGAGTTAGTGCTTCCTTGTTAGTTGTAGCTGACTAAACAGGGGGTTGTAGCCTCCTACCAGTTGGTGTTGGTGAATAAGGGTGTGGGTGCATCCTGATCAGTTGGTGTTGATCAAAAAGGAAGAATATCTTCCTTCTATGTAAGATGTAAAACAAATTTTGCAGTTAATAGAAAAGCATTTGTGGTTTTTCCCATTTGGGTTCCACGATAAATATTGTGTCAAAATTTTGTTTGCATAAATAAAAGAAAATTGATAAAATTATTGTGTCATTGATTCACCCCCCCACCCTCTCAGTGAGAGGATCTGATCCTTCAATTGGTATCAGAGCGGGTCTCTTCACAAAAGGTTTAAATCACTTAAAGAGGAATATACGTTAGAATGGATCAACAGTTGAAGATGTCATAAAAGATCCCCCTATTTAATGGTGAATACTATGTCTTCTGGAGTGTTAGAATGAAAAGCTATCTGATGTCCATTGGACTAGAAGTATGGACATTAGTAGAAAAGGGATATTATGTTCCAAAAACCACTCGCACAAAAGCATAAGACAAGAAAAAAATTTGGGACCACGCAAAGGCTTTAAAAACACTACAAGTTGGACTAAGTAAGAAAATCCTTGCTAAGGTACTAAACTATAATAATGAAAAACAACTATGGGATAAATTGGAAACCATATATGTAGGATATTCCAAGGTAAAGAGGGCCAAACTCCAGGCTCTCAGAGTACAATATGAAGGTCTGAAAATGAAGGATGAAGAGAATATCTCAAAAGTATGTTATGAAGAAAAAACTCTCCATGGACGAGGGTAAACCACAACAGACAGGTATGACTGCAGAAATAAACTCAATTCCAACATATGCTATATAAACTAATGTGCAAGATAAGAAAGAGGCCTACCTTGATCCAACGTTTGATGGTGTTCCACCGTTGAGCACTTCGCCCAAAGATTTATACCTGCAATAAGTTCTTAACAAATGAGCAGAGCAAGTATATAGTTATGATAGAAAGGGGTTATCACATTAGATAATATAATCCATCAATAAACATTAAAAACATGCCCACGGATGATAATCATGCATTTGCAATATACCAATAGGACGGGAAAATAGTATTTCTATTAATAATTGATTAGTAGAAGTGACAACATTATAGACTTTTGTGTCGACATGGTTCGAAACCAAGAAACCAAGTTCCCTCCAACTGGGCCTCCATCACTTCAATCCTCCACCAAAGGCAAGCTCACAAGAGAGATTCAATTAGGTTCTCTCAACAATAGGGAAAGAGCTTGGGGGATGAACACTGTGTTCGTATTTGAGGGAGAAAGGGATGCAGACTCAATATGAAGTAATTTCTCCAGAGTAACTTTGCTCCCAAATTTGAATGCTTTCTCCTTTTTTTCATAGCTCGAAATTGTGCTTTTATAGTCTTCGGAATGCAAATGAAGGGTTGCATCGGAACGTTTCCAGTATGTGGAAGGCCAAGGATCATAGATCTTCTTTCGTGACATGGAAAACAGAATTCATTTTTGTATTTTCTGGCACAAATCCCAATGTATGCAGGCTGTAGTGGAGCAACCAACATATACGCATCTTGCATAACTGATAGGGACCATATATGTGGAAAAATGTATATGTTTGGCTCTGGATTCATCAAAAAGGGATGACAAGTCTGCATATGGAAATGGAAAAAGGCCCTCTGTGCAAGATAGCAATGGTGAGGCAAATCTCTCTATAACAGATTCCCCCTAATGTGTGAGATCAGAGGAGTATCTGCAATGGCTGAAATACATTATAAATAACCCAGAAGTGGAGTGGTAGAGAACCAACAGGATGAACTCAATTTCTTAACACATTATGTATTGACTTTGCATACATGGCTTCCAAGAATAAAATGCAGATCCATGTGGAAAATATACCAAACAAGTGTTCATGGACATGAATAGGTGAATACGAATGCGTTTGTATGCCAAAAGTTGCCATAGTCACGAACAAGGCCCAGTGAAACCAGTCTCAAAATCAATTTGAATATATATGTATACCATGAAGTAAAATATGATCTCCCATGATCACTAAAGTTGAACAGGTGTTAGTCCAATGAAAGAGACGCAACAACTCAGGAAAGTTGCAGCCACATAGTGATGTCTTCAAGTCTTCTACACAATCCGTCAAGGTGCAAGTCTACATCATGTGAAAAAAGGAGTTGAGGTCGAACATGATGAGACATCGTTTGATTACCAGTCATTGAGGTATACCGTTAACAAACATGAGACAACCTACCAATAATGAAAGTAGGTATCAAGGCACCGAGTACATTTCTACAAGTGTGAATAAAGGAGTTGGTGTCGAACACTTGAGAAATCCATTGATCAAGGGACATTGATGTATTCCCATGTATCAATGGCAAGAGACACTGCCACTAATGACTGCAACCCTCAAGGAAATCACGAAACTCTAGGTTCCATATCCAGAATAAATGAGTTGAATTCGATGGAAAGAGACCCGCTAAAAGGAGAGAATTAAGGCATCTCTCATCAATCAACACAAGGAAAAAAGTAGGAGCTTCATGATTTGGTGGAAATCGGACAAAGAACATGTTCATGAACCAACAACTCTGTGCATCTTTCGCGTGTACCAAGTGCAAGCGATATAAAAAAAAGACCCTCTGAATAGCAGCCCATGATGAAAAAATGATGAAAAAGGCAAGGAAACCACCAATAAGGCTAATGGCATCCAAGAAACTACACGAATCCCAAAGTGTGAATAGATGTCTTACTGTCGAACAGAAGGGAAACCACCTAGTCAACGACCAATGATGAAATGTCGATTGTTGGGTTCAAGGTGACCTACCAATGATGAAAGTAGGGTCAGGGTGCATGATAAGACTATAGTATCATGAGATTTTGAGACAAACTGAGGGTATGGACGACATGCAAAGTCAAGATTTCTGAGGAGTGGCCAACGCAGGTTGATAGACTTCCTTTGAACAAGAGCATGAGACATATGGTAGACTCTAGCATCATAGACTCAATGATGTGACAATTAGATGCAGGAGGCATCAATAACATTCTCTATAGGGACTGGAAGAGTAACCAGTTGGTAGAGAAAACTTTGTAACTAGATCATCTTCCTAAGTCCATGCTAAACCCAAAATTATGATGATGCAAGGACTCAATAACTTTGTGCTCTATTCATAGGCGACACAACTACTTCCAATTACAATATAGTACTCCCTTCCCGCCCATCTTTTTTTTTGTTTTCTCATAACAAATGAATGCTATGATATAGAGGAGGGAACGAGTGTCACAAGGAAGAAAAACTAGTTCCAGTAGTGAAACATACCTATTCTCAATGCAGGGGAATGCATGCAGGAGATGGACACTCGGGGTGATGTTCCCTCTAGGGTATAGGGTGTCAAATTGTGAAGGATATAAACAAGGTTCTTCTTGGTTGAGGATGCAAAAATTTCTTAGGCAACAGTCTATAACGCAAAGCGAGAACCGAATAAAGGCTCACAACTTAACGCCAAAAAATGTCCTTTTTTATGTCTTTTAGTCTACTTGGTGTAAAAATAGGGTAAACTTGTGCCAAATAGACATCTTTTCAAATCCAATTTACGAGTGTGAAAAAGACAAGTTCACTCGGTAATCTTTTCTATTTTTGATAACGAGTAAGAAAAGAGATTAACTGAGACTCATGAACTTTCAAATCCAGTTTAACGAGTGTGAAAAGGACAAATCATTCGGAAATCTTTTTTATTTTTTAGACAAGTTGAAAAAGAGCTTAACTAAGAATTGTTTGGAATATTCTAGGCGGCAAGCCACGGGGAGGCCAAGTCTCTCGTGCAGACCTTCTGTGGAATGTTAATATCTTATGGAGAACTGAAACAATCTTGGGAATACCCAAATATCTCCAAGTCGAGGAGGGAAAAGTGCTAACGGAGGTTATCGTCTCTGTGTTATATCGGATAATGTCTCTTCTTGGAAAAGACATAAACTGAGGCATTGGATACCGCACAAGACCATCCCAATCAAAGAGAACCTCATCAAGAATTGGAGGGAGAGAACTCGAGAAGAGTAAAAATTTCTCTTGTTCAGAAGGTGGAGTACTATAAATGCTAAGGTCATGGCATAGAAGGTATAGAACCAGAACCAGAAGACCAGGATCAACCAAAAATTGCATTGGCGCGACCGCTTCCTTAGACTTGTCACTCTCCAAGAGAAGAGTGGGGTTGATCAAATATTGCATCGATACGACCACTTCCACAACCATTGGTTTAATAGGATGGGAGACAACAAGGTCAATAGGTGCATCACCCAAAAAAAATAGGAGTGTTGTCTATCGAAGATTGCATCGACACGACTGTTGGTTGAACAAGATACGAGACAGCAAGGTCAAGAGGCGCATCATCCCCAAACATAGGAGAGGTGTCGGTCGAAGATTGCATCGACATGACCACAGGTTGAATGGGATGTGAGACAACAAGATCAAAGGATGCATCAAACCCTAAAGGAAAAGAGGTGTCAACGGAGGATTGCATCGGCATGACTGTTGTATCAACCAAAGAAGGAACAGAGTGTTGTGAAACCATAGATGCCTCAGAACCCAAAGAGCCCTTAGGTGAGCCCCACGCTTCCGGTATCCCAGCAGTAAAAGGACACAAACGAGTAAGGTGACTTCCTTCACAAATCATGCAAAGGAATCTAGGATTACGTCTAAGACGTCTAGTCTTCCCAATCAGATGAATGCCCCCAGCATGACTTGCAGTGGCTGGTGACATGCTCCCAACATGACTTGCAGAGGCTAGTAGAAAATATCTTACATGACTAGCAAAGGTCGGCGATGAATCCCCAACATGACTAGTAGAGGTTGGTGATGAATCCCCAGCATGACAAGCAGAGGTTGGTGATGAATCTCCAAGATGACTAGCAGAGCTTGGTGATGGATGTGCAGTGTGACTAGCAGTGACTAGACATGTTCCCCCAACATGACTTGCAATGGCTGGTTGCAGGTCTTCAACATGACTTGTAGAGGTTGTCGACTAATCTCCAACATGACTAGCAGAGGTTGGTGATATAATGCTAGCATGACACGTAGTGACTGGACTTGTGGTGGTGGTGAATTGCGGAATTTGAGACCAAGGTCCAAGGAAATATTGGTTCTGAGAAATTGCAAACTAGGAAGGATCTTGGTTTACACCCTATCCCTGTCCAACCAGATAATATCCTCCTCCATATTGATTCATAAAGGGTTGTAAGGGCATCGACACCGAGGAAGCCGCTTGTGAAGAGAAAGCGACATGACAAGGGTTACTCATGTGAGGATACATATTCCCCCCAAACGAAGGAAATTCGTGAAGGGGGTTTTTCATACTACAAAAATAAGTTCCCCCAAATGAAACACCAGAGGACAGATGGAGGTCAACCATGGGAAAAGTGTTCATAGGAACCAACATGGTAGAAGAAGGATAGGTGGATGGAGTGTAATAAGTAGAATGATTGCATATTTGGGCACTTACTTCTCGCATAGTGGATTCGTAGGAAGGAAGATTCCAACCTCCTACAGTAAGAGATGTTTGAAGGATATGACTCCCACCAAACAAAGAGGGATAAGAAGGAGGCATCATGCCCCAGACCCAAAACTTTTATTTGCATAAGGAGGTGAGACCGAGGATGACAAGTGTGAAGACATGTCAGACATACCATGAGAAAAATGATTAGAGACCCAAGGCGTTGACTGAGTGCCATAATTCTGCATACCACTATAGAAACCAGGTGGATTTTCACCCATGAACGTCATGGCGGGGGTAGCAGTAAACGAGGGAGAAAAAGGAACTCCACTATCCATGATAATAAAGACTCGGCACAAAATCCTATGGTCATCTAATAATCAAAGAGAATACCAAAAGTCAAATGGCCAATATGCATGAAAACGGGCTAAAGTGGCTGAGTGGCCTCCCTCGTATCATCCAAGAGGGACCTGAGACTCCTTGCTAAAGTTTGGAGGTAACATAATCAGTTATAGAGGCCCTCGTGGGCTTAACGACCAGTCGGTCAGATCCCCCTGGAGAGGTAATCCTCCATAAAGGTTGTGTGTTGTCTGACCTCTATCTGACCCAGGATACAAGAAGAATAACCCCTACAAGTAACCTATGAGATGGCTAAGTTAAACAACTAATAAAACACTGTATAAATGATGCAAAGGTGAGCAGTCATAAGTCTGGATCACCATATGGGCAAGGTAGAAAATCTAGAAACCTTGAAAGCACCGCCTCTCACAGAGGTATGGGTACTAGAAAGATCCCCAAATACGAATAAATCTGTAGAAATATATCTGACGCTAGGTGATTATCTAGGGGTTATCCCTTCAACTAACTTCGCACAACCTCATGATTAACTCCGGTGTGAGCAGAGCCTCCTGATATTACCAATTATACAATGGACTTCTCAACTCCATGTCTCAGACATATATGTTGATTTAATTTCCTTGAAGAAGTTTACTCACAAAATCCTATTCCAAGGCACTAAATCCTAGACTAGTTTGTGCACCCTAAAAAATAAAATCGTGACTAATCAATTTTAGTTTAAAGCGTAATTTTTTTTGGTCGTGATTACTCAAAAAGGTATGGAAGTGAAACTCATGATGTTATGACTCTGCAATAAAATGGATATGAATATAATGCAAAGTCTATCTTTAACTCTTCAATGAATGATATGCTAATAAAAGCAATGCAATTTTCAATTTCAACTCTGCAATTCAGAAGTAAAATGCAATCTTTCGCTAAATGAACTAAGCTAATGATAAAGGCTCAAAGACAAAATTGTTAACCAATGCAAAATGCCTATTTTTTTTTGTATTTTCAATATATTAAAGAGAAAATGCATAGACTAAAGAGCAACCTGATATATAAAGAATTCTATTGTGTATAAACGAAATAAATCAAGTAGAATACCAAGCAGCCAAGCAAACAACCCACAGTTCAAGGACAAACCAAAAAATGAAAAACAATGAGAAAGACTACGCCCAAGGAGTATTTCTATTAATAATTGATCAGTAGAAGTGACAACATTACAGACTTCCATGTCGACACGGTTCAAAACCAAGAAACCAAGTTCCTTCCAATTGGGCCTCCACCACTTCAATCCTCCACCAAAGGAAAGCTCACAAGAGAGAGTCAATGAGGTTCTCTCAACAATAGAGAAAGAGTTTGGGGGCTAAACATTGTGTTTAGACTTGAGGGAGAAAGGGATGCAGACTCAATATGAAGTAATTTCTCCAGAGTAACTTTTCTCTCAAAGTTGAATGCTTTCCCCTTTTTTCCATAGCTCGAAATTGTGCTTGTATAGCCTTCAGAATGCAAATGAAGGGTCGAGTCAGAACATTTCCAATATGTGGAAGGCCAAGGATCATAGATCTTCTGTCGTGACATGGAAACCTGACTTCAATTTTGTATTTTCTGGCACAAATCTCGATGTACGCGGGCTGTATTGGAGCAGCCAGCATATATGCATCTTTCATAACTGATAGGGAGCGTATACGTGGAAAAATCTATATTTTTGGCTCTGGATTCATCAAAAAGGGATGACAAGTCTGCATATGGAAATGGAAAAAGGCTCTCTGTGCAAGATAGAAATGTTGAGGCAAATCTTGCTATAACAGAGTACTTTGAAATAATGGATAATATTGTTAATGCAATCAGAGGATTGGGAGTAGAACTGTCAGATCAATCCTAAAGCGTCATCTCTTGAAGATCGAGATAATCTAGATAAACTCATTATGGATGAATTGTATGGAATCCTCACAGCATATGCGTTTAGGTCATGAGAATCACTCACAAGGAGAGGCAGCCTTCAAGTTACTCAAGAAAACAAAGAATTAGAAGAAGGAACTCCAATCCAGCCATGATGAAGAATCTGATGTGGAAGAAGCAAATTTCATTAAAAAACTTCAGAAAGGATCAGGGAGGTACAAAGACAAGTTGCCTTTCAAATGTTTTAACTGTGGCAAGGTTGGCCATTTTCCAGCCAAGTTTCCCTATCCTAAGGAGGACCCTGAAGATGAAAAAAACAAAACCAACCAGTACAAGAAAAAGGAAAATCCCAACTACAAGAAAAATTTTTACAAAGGGAAAAATAACTTTTACTCAAAAGAAGAAAACAACAGTTCATCAGAGTATAGTGACAGTGATGATGATGAAGTCCTTTTTCTATGTATTGAAGAGTCTAATGATATAGAAGACATTAAACATGAGAAAGAGTCAGAAGATGAAGAAGAAGTTAATATGGAAGAAGAAATTCTCAGTGCCTTGGATGAATTAAGAAAATACAAAACCAGATATAGAAAACTGAAAAGTTTTGTAGTTGAACAAAAAGAAAAAAATGAACAGAAAGAAAAGGATATGGAGAAACTCATGAGAAACCTGAAAAACCAAATCCTAGAAGCAAATAGGATCAAAGAAAGTCTAGAAAAGTCTCTAAAATAAAAACAAACAACCTATTAAAGAATGGAGGAAAAAATAGTTCACTTGAGAAAAGAACTGGATGCAAAGCTCATTCAAACAAAATATGAAAATAGTTCTAAAATATTAGATAAGATTATTACCACACAAAGGGATTCAGGTAATAAAAATGGAATAGGCTATTCACAAGAAGAAAGCCAAGTTAATTCAAAATCTTATGTAGATACTCTCCTCAGTACATTCAAGAAGAAAAATGAACAGAAGACAATAAATGAACAGAACTCCAAAGGACCACTTCCACCCATCAAGAAGGAAGATAAGACAATACCAAAGAAGTTCTATGAAAACAGGTATCCTCACATTTTCTTTGGTTATTTCTTTGCATGTTCTAATTTTAGACACAAAGCTATGAATTGTAAAGAATATAGAAGGAAAAATTTCAGGGTTAAGTGTTGGCATATTTACAAACAAAAGGCATGGTATTCTTGTTTGTCATTGATGGCAAGATCAACACGACGAGTGTATACTTGTTTTCCAATGATAGAAATATCATCAGCGCAGTGATAATGGCATGGAAAGAACATAAGTGTAAGCTTAGGAGGAGGAGAAAAAGTGATCGTTGGATCACCCATCCCGAATTCTCGATGGTCGTCAGATCTGAATTCAGATAGGAGGAGTGCGCAAAAGAGGAGAACAAATCTTAGATGTTGGATCTGAGTGTCGAGGACCAACACCCGTCAGATCCTATATAACTGAGAAGAATATAAGGCTAAGTACTATCCTCTAAAATCACGATACGCAAAGTCATGAAACAATCCTGACCGTTGAAGCCAGAGGACATGTGGTGAGCGATTGGAATTTCGTTGACTTGCACATTGGAGGAGTCAAAAGAGCGTGGTGTGGAAACTCGTGATACACAAAGTCATGAAACAATCCTGGCTGTTGAAGCCAAGGGACACATGGCGAGCGATTGGCATTTTGATGACTTGCACATTGGAGGAGTCAAAGGAATATGACACAAGAAATCGCGACATGTGAAGTCACGAAATGATGTGGATCATCAGATCACCAAAGTTTTGGACAGTTGATCTGACAAGAGAAGCGCTTGAATGTTTGGCCTATGGTCATAGCCAAGGTCACATCATCGAAGGATGAAGGGAGGAGCTAGCACACTGCTAAGCTCCATTTCAGAGTTTCTCAAGATGGAAGTTATGAGGCAACTCACAGTAGGAAATCATGAAACGCGAAATCGCAACATGATCACAGTCGTCCATAAAAGGGAGAGATATGAACCATTGATTCGATATAGAGTATTTTGGATATCGAAACTTGGGAGAGTCGAGACACCTCATATCAAGATTCCTGAAGTTGCAAGTCACGAAGCACCTTCTTGATAAGCGCTTAGTCACAACTGTTGTTCATATGAGAGGAAGGAGCTAGCCCAGCTAAGCTCCATTTCAGAGATCGTGACATGGGAGAGTCGAGATGTCTCATCACAAGATTTCTGAAACTCGAAATCGCGAAATCACTTTATGTTTAGAATTCGGTCACAGCCAGTGGGCATATAGGATAAACATGAGTCCCTACGGGTGTAATCCAATGGTGTTGGTTAATTGGGAATTTGATCGAAGGGATACAATTTCACCTCACGGTTAATTGTCCAGTTATGATTCAGTTAGCATAATTGAATCATAGTTCTTGGACGTTTGGTGATTCAGTTGCTGAGGAGTTTTCCTTGGAGATTCGAGGTGTAATTGAATCGGTGGGAGCACTTAAAATAGATATGCAGTGATTGTGTGAGGTTGGTTGTTCTCACTGGAAAAATGAATTGAACTAGGAGAAAGGAAAATCACAGTGTGAGATCAAACTCAGAGATGAGAAACAAAATTTGAACAAAATAGAAAAGGTGAAGAGAGAAGAATGAACACATGCCAAAGAGTTTGAGAGGAACATAGAAAGAACAGATAGAAAGAGACAGCAAGTCAAGCCAAGTATGAACAGAGCATAAGAATAGTGAAGTAGAGAAGAATTGTAGAACAAAGAAGAAGTGGTAAGAATTGATATACCTGTATTGTTGGTTATTCAATCATTTATTTATAATCAAGGAGGTAGGGAGGTGCTAGGGAGGACTGTAGTCCTCAGTTATTTTAGTTTTTTCTTGAATACTGGAAGTTGAAGCTTTCATCTAGTTGTGTCTTGAAAATAGGGTGGTAGGGTGGTGCTTGGGAAAACACAAAGTTTTCTGTATGCAAGTTGGTGCTTGTATAAGTGGAAGTTGGTGATTCCATCTAGTTGGTGCTGGAACACTTAGGGAGTTGGTTCTTCCTTCTAGTGGGTGCTAGAGAAATCAGAGGGTTGGTGATCTTATCAAGTTGAAGCTTATAAAACATAGGTTTGAGTTGGTGCTCAAAGATAGATGATGTACAGAACTTAAACGGTTGCCTATCATTCGAATAAGAAGAGGTTTTCTCCCTTTATGGGTTTCCTCGTGAAAATATGTCTCTATGTATATCTTATGTGTGACTGATGTTCATTATTTATGTTGTTCATATCTTGTATAATATTTATGGTCACTTGGAAGAGATTAAAAATTGTTTGAATAGTCATAAATTGTTTAAGCATACGTAACAATTGATTCACCCCCCCCCCTCTCAGTTGTATTAGTAATTTCAACAATTGGTATCAGAGCGGGTTCCTTTTATTTAAAGTTATATCTATAAGCTTAAACATGGCAAGTCATGAAGGGACTTTAGCCAATAAGCCTCCTCTGTTTGATCAAACAAATATTGCCTTTTGAAAGGTTAGAATGAGAACATACATAATGGCCTTAGGTGTTGATGTTTGGGATGTAGTAGAGACTAGATACATAAAGCCTAATGTGCTAGCTTCCAAGGATGATAAGTTAGAATTTATATTTAATGCTAAGGGAATGAATGCTATCTTGAATGGACTTACTAAAGTTGAGTTTGTAAAGGTGATGCATCTTGAAACTACGAAAGCAATGTGGGATAAAATTATTAGCAGTTATGAAGGAAATGAGAAAGTAAAAGATGTCAAACTTCAAACATATAGATTGAAATTTTAACAACTAAATATGAATGAAGATGAAATAGTTATCAAGTATTTTTTAAGAGTTGAAGAGCTTGTGAATGCCATGAAGGGTCTTGGTGAGAATATTGAAGAATCAGTTTTAGTTCAAATTATTTTAAGATCTCTGCTTGATAAATTTAATCCAAAACTCTCTGCAATAGAAGAACTAAATGATCTTAAAACTTTGTCCATTGATAAACTCCTAGGAACTCTAACTACATATGAAATGAGAATGAGAAAAGATAAATCCATTACTAGAGAATCATCTTTTAAAGCAGACAAGAATACTGATTCAGAACTAGATGATATTGAAGAAAAAATTGTGAGAAGGTTAAAGAAAGGATTAGGCAAATATCAAGGCAAGTTGCCCTTCAAATGCTTTAACTGTGGTAAAATAGGTCATTTTTCATCTAAGTTTCCTCACAAGAAAAATGACCAAAAGGACCAGAACTCCGATGATGAAAAGAAATACAAATTTAAGAAATATAATAAAAATAAAAGTTTGTGTGCAAACAATGATGACTCCTCAGAAGACATACATAGTGATTCATCCTGCGAAGACAAAGTGAATGATTTTATGCTTATGGCTATGAGAGATATTGATGATGAACATTCAGGACGTGAAATGGATGATGAAGAAGTTGTGGTGGATATGGAAAGTGAATTAATCAGAGCTTTGGAAGAAATTGACAGACTCAGATGTAAGAAGAGAAAACAAAAAAAGTTGTTGATGCAGTTTAAAATGAATGGTAAAAAACCTGATGAAGACTTTGCCCTACTAAAATTGGAGTTAGAAGAGGAAAAGAAAATAGAGGACATTTTGAAACAACAATTATTAGAGAATAAAGCGAGGTGTGAAGCCTTATAAGAAGAGATAGTAAAAACCAAAAAAGATATGGAGAAGTTTAAGGCATTGTATCACCAAAATCTGTCAAGCATTAAAGCCTCAGAAGGATTAACTTCCCTTCTAAATCAGCAAAGGAATCCAAAGTTGAAATATTGCTTGGGTTATGAATAAGGATCAAGTAGTGATCAGCCAAGTAACACAGAATCCATCAAGTTTGTCAAATGTACAATCATTGATAACAACCACTCTGCAAAAACAAAGAAAGATAATCAACCGCCAAGAAGGAATGAAAGAAAAAGTACCAGAACTGAATCTGTAGATCAAATAAATAACACAAACACATCCTCTAGTCAATGAAATCATCAGCATTGAAGAAATCGACTCGTTCAAGGAAGACAACCATTTTCTAGGTACAAAGGATTTTTCTATGGATATTGTTTTTTCTGTTCTAAATTTGGTCACAAAGTTGTAAAATGTTCTTTAAGATTTAGATATGAGCAATCAAGATACTCAAGGAGTAATTATCTTCCACAACAAAGATTGAGACAACCAAGTAACAAACAACCACAAACTGCAAATCATGTGATGGCTGGGAAAAAGATGCAGGTTAAGCATAACAATCGTTATGATGTGTTATTCAGTGAACTATAATGTCACACCTGCCATAATTATGGACAGAAAGCTGCAGACTGTTGCTTAAGGAACTATAAGCCAGATTTGAATCATGTTGCTTGAAATTTCAAGGTTTGGAAGAAGAAAGAAGATGACTAGTGTGGATTAGTGTTATCAGCCCGAAGACAAAAGAATCCCTGGTATATTGACAGTGGATGTTACAAACATATGACTGGAGACAAAAGTAATTTTCTAACTCTAAGTGAAAACAAATCAAGGAATGTAACTTTTGGAAACGATGCACTAGGAAAAATAAAAGGTAAAGGAATGGTAAGTCTGAGTAATGGCAAAGGAAAAGCTCAAGATGTGTTGTTTGTAGATGGTCTAAAACATAATCTGCTTAGTGTCAATCAAGTCTGTGACTGAGGATGTGAAGTTGTTTTTACTTCTAAAGATTGTAGAATAAAATCTGTGAATTCAAGACAGCTAATTGCAAAAGGCATAAGAACGGAAAACAATGTCTATGTGTTAAAAGAAGAAAAAGAAGAATGTCACTTAAGAAAGTATGATGAAAGTTGGCTATGGCATAGGAGACTTGAACACCTAAATTTTGATCATATAATCAAGATTAGAAACAATGGGGTAGTAAAATATCTTCCAAATATATCAAATCCATATGATTCTATTTGTAAACCTTGCTAGATAGGAAATCTTACTCGGACATAGTTCAAATATAAAAAATTTCCTTCAACAGAAAAACCTCTCCAGTTAGTAGATATGGATTTATGTGGACCATCAAGAAAAGAAGGTACGGAAAAATAAAACTATTTTATGTTGATTATTGATTATTAATCTAGACTAACATGGGTTGCCTTTTTGAAGGAAAAATCTGAAGCATTTGAAAAATTCAAAGTGTTTAAGACTCTGAATGAGAATCGAATAGGAAAAATCTTGAAGGAAGTAAGGTATGATAGAGGAGGAGAGTTTAGTTCCTGGAACTTCAAAGAGTTCTATGATAAACATGGAATCAAATGGGAATACACTATTTCAAGGACTCCACAGCAAAATGGAGTAGTTGAGAGGCAAAATAGATCAGTTCAGTAGATGGCAAGATCAATGATGAATGAAAGGAATATTACTCAGAAATATTGGGTGGAAGCAATCCATACAACTGTTCATATCCTTAACAAAGCTCATATCAAGGCACATAGTGACAAGAATCCTTATGAACTATGGTTTGGAAGACCTGCTTCAATCAAGCATTATAAAGTCTTTGGGAGTAAATGTTACATCAAGAATAATGATAAAAATATTGACAAATATGATGACAAGGCTGATGAAGGTATCTTCTTAGGTTATGCTACAA
Source organism: Picea engelmannii (assembly GCA_009831015.1). NCBI lineage: Eukaryota > Viridiplantae > Streptophyta > Pinopsida > Pinales > Pinaceae > Picea > Picea engelmannii. The sequence continues at coordinate 263,465 of ML804533.1, read as the reverse complement.
ACAGTAAAGGATACAAATGTTATAATAAGAGGCTTCATAAATTGGTTGATTGTATTGACATAAAAGTTGATGAAGAAAACCCAGTATGTAATGTAAGCAGTATTGAACCAAGCACATAAGATATAGTTGAAGTTGAAGATGAACATGTCCAAGGATTAGAAAGAGAAGAATATGAATCAGATGAAGACACAAATACTCAGGTTGACACAAATCAGCAGAAAGAAACAAAACCACCTCTCAAAATTGTTAGAAAGAATCATCCTTAAAATCAAATAATTGGAGATATAAATAAAGGAGTTCAGACAAGAAGGAAAATGATTAAAGACTCAGAACAATATCAGGTTGATATTCTATCTGATTGAACCTAAATATTTTGCTGAAGCCAACAAGAATGATTATTGGATTAGAGATATGAATGAAGAGCTTGATCATATTGAGAAGAACAATACTTGGGAGCTTGTTCCTAGACCTGAAGTTAAGAATGTAATAGGTTCCAAATGGGTGTTCAAGATTAAAATGAATGAAAAAGAACAAGTTGTTATGAATAAAGACAGATTGGTTTGTAAAGGGTATGCACAAGTTGAAGGACATGATTTTGATGAAACCTTTGCACAAGTGGCAAGATTGGAATCCATAAAAATGTTTCTTGCATATTCAATGTCATAAGAACTTTAAAGTGTATCATATGGATGCTAAGTCAACATTTCTTAATGGAGATCTAGAGGAAGAAGTATATATGGAGAAACCTGAAGGATTCTCATTGACAGATAATCTTGATTATGTCTGCAAGCTAAAGAAGGCTTTATATGGATTGAAACAAGCACCACGAGCTTGGTATTATAGACTAGACAAATTTTTACAAGACAAAGGGTTTAAGAAAGGTACGGTTGACAACAATCTCTACATTAAGTCTGAAGGTGATGATTTACTAGTTGTTTTGGTTTATGTAGATGAAATTATTTTTGGCTGTACTAATGATTCCTCTGTCTAGTGGTTTGCTAACTCTATGCAAACAGAGTTTGATATTTCCATGATAGGATAATTGTCATACTTTCTTGGTTTACAAGTAAATCAAAGTTCTACAGGAATTTTTATCACTCAAGAATTTTTTTTGAAAGAGATGTTGAAGAAGTTCTAGATGGAATATTCTTCCCCTGTTGGTACACCTATGGTGGTCGGTTTCAAGCTCAATAAAGATGATATTTCACCTGATGTTGATCAAAGGACATATCGATCAATGATAGGTAGTCTTTTGTACATCACATTATCTTATCCTGATATAATGCAAGTTGTTGGAATGGTAGGTCATTATCAGTCTTCTCCTAAACAAAGTCATTTAGTACTTGTAACAAGGATATTCAAATAATTGAAGGGTACAATGACTTATGGTCTGTGGTATCCTAGAAATCATAATTTTCAGTTAACTTCTTATTCAAATGTTGATTGGGAAAATTGTGTGTATGAGAGAAAGAGCACCAATGGAGGTGCATTCTTCCTAGGTGACTCGTTAGTAGCATGGATTAGTAAGAAGCAAGAATCTATTTCCTTATCAACTACAGAGGCAGATTACATTGTTGTTGCTACTTGTTGCACTCAGATTTTATGGATGATACAAACTCTTGCAGATTTTAAGGTAACTTATACTAATCCCATCCAACTTCTCGGTGATAACACCAGTGCCATTTGTGTCTCCAAGAATCTTGTACTTCATTCAAAGACTAAGAATATACCAATAAAATACCATTTTCTCAGAGAAAAAATTACAAACAAAGTTGTTCAGTTGAATTATATTCCTTCCACATAACAAATAGTTGACATTTTTACTAAACCATTAGTAGTGACACCTTTTGGATATCTTCGTTAGAAGTTGGGGGTTATATCTGCTTTCATCTAATCTATTCACCTTGTTAGGGGGAGTATGTGCTTGTCACATATCTGATACCTTCGATATGTACTGCAACATCTCAGGGGGAGCGTGTTTCTTCTTTGACATCGATGTGAAAGGGGGAGAATGTGTGGTAATGGTAAGGATGTTACAGTGGTATGGTTGGATGTCCAGGCAGAGTAGGGTATTTTTTTAGGTTCTTCAAGGTTGCTATCAATGCCAAAGGGGGAGATTTTTGGCATATTTACAGACAGAAGGCAGAGAATGTTTGTTTGTCATTGATGGCAAGATTAGCATGATGAGTGTATACTTGTTTTCCAATGATATAAAGATCATCAATGCATCGATAATGGCATGGAAAGAAAATAAGTGTAATCTCAGAAGGAGTAGCAACAGTGATTGTTGGATCACCCATCCTGAATTCCTAATGGCCATCAGATCTAAATTCAAACAGGAGAAGCACACAAAAGAGGAGAACAAATCTTAGACATTGGATCTGACCACCGAGGACCAATAGTCGTTGGATCCTGTATAACTGAGAAGAATATAAGGCTGAGTACTATCCTCTAAACTCGCGATACACAAAGTCACGAAATAATCCTGGCCATTGAAGCCAGAGGACACGTGGCGAGCAATTGGAATTTAGCTGACTTGCACATTGGAGGAGTCAAAGGACCGTGGTGTGGAAAATCGTGATACACAAAATCATGAAACAATCTTGTTCATTGAAGCCAGAGGACACATGGTGAGCGATTGGAATTTTGCTGACTTGCAAATTGGAGGAGTCAAAGGAATATGACACAGGAACTCGTGACATGTGAAGTCGCAAAATGATCTGGACCATCGGATCACCAAAGTTCTGGACCATTGATATGACAAGCGAAGCACTTGAATGTTTGGTATGTGGTCATATCCAAGATCACATCGTCGAAGGATGAAGGGAGGAGCTAACACATTGCTAAGATCCATTTCATATTTTTGCAAGTTGGGAGTTATGAGGCAACTCACAACAGGGAATCACGAAATGCGAAATCGAGACATGATCACAGTTGTCCATCAAAGGAAGATATATGAACCATTGATTTGATATGGATTATTTTGGATATCACAACTTGGGAGAGTTGAGACACCTCATACTAAGATTCATGAAGTCGTGAGTCGCGAATTTGTGAGTCGCGAAGAGCCTTCTAGATAAGTGCTTAGTCACAACTGGTGGTCATAGGAGAGGAAGGAGCTAGCCCAGCTAATATCCATTTTGGAGATCGCGACATGGGAGCGTTGAGATGTCTCATCACAAGATTTCTGAAACACGAAATCACTTTTTGTTTAGCGTTCGGTCACAACCAATGGGCATATAGGATAAACATGAGTCCCTGTGGATGTAATCCAATGATGCTAGTTAATTGGGAATTTGATCGAAGGGATACTGTTTCACCTCATGGTTAATTTTTCAGTTACGATTCAATTAGCAGAACTGAATCATAGTGCTTGGATGTTTAACGATTCCATTGTTGAGGCATTTTCCTTGGAGATGTGAGGTGTAACTGAATTGATTGGAGAGCATAAAAGAGATATGCATTGACTGTGTGAGGTTGGTTGGAACTGGGAGAAAGGAAAATCATAGTATGCACAGTATGAGATCAAAATCAGAGATGAGAAATGGAAGTTGAACAAAACAGAAAAGGTGAAGAGATAAGAATGAACACATACCAAATATTTTGAGAGGAACAGAGTGTTGGGTATGTGTTATATTCTTTGCATGTATAGTAGTGTCGGAGCATATGCGTTGGGGGGTAAGAGGGGTGGAGCCCCCCGCGCAGGGGTTCAAGGGAATTTTTTTTTCTGGATCGGGACCACATTATATTTAGGTGGTTTTTCAGCGCATGGTTTCTTTCTCGATGGTTTTCTATTTCCAGTTAAGGAATTAGGGTTTTGGACTATTCCAGGTCATTGGGTTAGGGTTTGGATTCCACTGGATCCTATATGTATTTTGTGTTGTAAACATTGTAACATAATGAATGAATATAGAATATGCTGGTTTTCTCGGTTTGGGTTTCCAGGGGAAAAATATCTGTGTAATGTTTGTATTTTCCAATATATATTTTCTGTTCTTTTCTGAATATCTATTTACAATAGATATTGTACAAGTTTAGAATTTACATTTGGAATCAGATCTTTATTGGCTTCAGGGGGATGCCTTTGTGGTAAAGGGTTTGGCTTGGGACTATGATAAGCCTTGTTACAGTGGGAGATCTGTGGTATTGTTTTTCAGGTGAAAAGAAATGGCAAGCAATTCGAAGATGGAGATCGAGAAGTTTAATGGGAAAATTTTTGAGCTGTGGAAGCTCAATATGGAAGATCTATTGGTGGACAGAGATCAGTGGATCGTAGTAGATCCAGGTACTACACCTACAGGAACGTCTGTAGATGACTGGAAAAAGTTGGATTGAAAGGCAAAGAGCACAATCTGACTATGTCTCTCTGATTCAGTATTACTAAATGTGTCAGAGGAAGCTACAGCCAAGGATTTATGGGAAAAGTTGGGGAAGTTGTATCAGTCTAAGTCCCTGGTAAATAAACTATTCCTGAGAAATAAGTTGTATAACCTAAGGATGAGAGATGGACACTCAGTGGCAGAGCATTTGAACACCTTCAATACTGTGGTAAGTCAATTTGTATCTGTTGAGATTAAAATTTCAGATGAATATAAATGTATCAATTTGTTGTGTTCTTTACCAGACTCGTAGGATAGTCTAGTTGTGGCCATAGGTAGTAATTCAACTTCCTTGAAGTTTGAAGAAGTGGTCTCATCCTTGTTTTCGGAGGAGATGAGACGAAAAAATATGGAAGAACATAACACAGATGTATTATTTGCAAGAGGATGTTCCCAGGAAAGAAATAGATCTTATTTCTCAAGTGGGATATCTAAGTCTAAGGGTAGATCTAAATCTCTGGGAAAGTTTGTAAGGGTATGTTGGAGATGTGGAAAAGAAGGGCACTATAAGAAGCAGTGTAGATCCAAAGTTGAGAAAAAGAAGGGACCTGAAGAATCTTCTTCTACAGAATAAAAGACCTCCAAGGAAGAAGGAGGGGATGTGTACTTGGCCTCTTCAAGCACACATGCAGATCATGAGGCATCGTTGATTGACTCTTGTGCATCCTTTCATATGACTCCCCACAGGGACTGGTTCTGCGAATATGAAAGGTGTTATCACTCTATAAATTCCCAGAGGTTGTTGTGAGGTAAGAAGAAATCTATCAGAGGTAACCTTAACCAACCACTTTGAAACTGGGAGCTAGCCCTACCAGTTTCAGAGAGGGATCTCTTTGTAAATTTTGGATTTGTTTAGATTTTCAAGATTTTAGGCTAGTTAAAAAAGAATATAACTAAGTTGTTTGTATTGTTTTTAAATGAAATGGTTGAATATCACTTACGCTTCCATTGGACTATGGGGTCTATTTTAAAAAGATGGAGGTGAAAGACAGTTTTTATAAGATTCGTTTCACAGGGTGAGATAGTGCAAATGTTGGATTCTTTATGAATAAAAATGATGTATTGTTGAAAAAGGTGAGATATCAGTTAGAACAAAAAATCATTTAAGAATTTCTTTGTTGTAACATCAGAAAGAAAACATTTAAATCTATAAAATATTAGGAACAGAGTACACAATGGCAAATTCTGCAACGTTAACTTCTTTTAAAGATTATATTAGAAAAACAATATGATAACTGAGAAAGAAAAACTTTTTTACGAAGACAGAGGAAACTTCACCAACAACTAACACGCATGAATCCTGTGAAATGTCTCTTTGTATTAATGGAATAACCTCTTGATACCAATTACAACAATTACAACTTGCTTGGGTGTAAATATCAACCCTCAATACTTCTGAGTTTGAAATATTTATAATCAGAGTTACAAACGACCCTGTCATTAATGATCAGGACATGGCAGACCCTGAATCTAACTAAAGATCTAACAAGATGCATAAATATAGTAACTGATGATAATGTGTCAAATCTCTCATGCTGATTTTGGGGAAGACCATTGGTGAGTCATTCAGATGACTTTGACTGCGTTGGACGTTGAGTTGGATGAGACCTCTACCTTTACTCAATCAATTCACACAGCTCATCCCATCTTTGTGGGCTTGGGATAGTAACTTTCAATAACCGGTGTTATATTTCATCCATCTCGGTGTACTTAGCAAAAGTCGGCTTGGTGAGGAAAATGTACTTGATTTTGTGATGTATGTTGAGGTCAGGCTGCAAAGTCTCCAAGAATGCTTTTCCTGTGATGTTTCCCTGTATCCCTGAAAACTTGGAACTATCTTTGGCCATGGTGGAAATATTTTTCTTATAATCAGATAAAGTCATCAATTTATCATTTAGGACAAGTAGACCAGGAAGGCCCTTTTTCTATAAGGCTTCAAGCTTGTTAAAAAATCTCTAAACTCCAATGTACATGTTCTAATCTTTCTCCTCCAACTGCAACATTAATCCTCTTTTATTCAACACTCTTTTTACTTCGAGGATAGTCTATGTTCTGTCTTCAACTTTCAATTCTTCAAGCTCTTCCTTGGTTTTTGAATTCAGAAACTTGATGATCTTGTTAGCTACCGAGGGCATTTCATCTAGTTCTCTTCTTTTCCTGTCAATGGCCTGCCTGCTCTTTAGCACCAGATCATCTTGTTCAAACATGATTTGCACCATGGGCCAAATCTCATTTATGGAATTGGATATGTATGTCCAGATATTTTCCTTAGCCTCTGCTAATGTCTTTCCTGCCACTGTTTGTTTCTGGAGCTGTTGTATTTCTTGCTTAAGCTTCTCTGATGCTTGTCTCTCAACATGGTATCTTGTTTGGAAGGAAGACTTGAGTTCCTAGAGACTTTCAACCTCCATTTTCAGCCTACTGATCTCTGTTCCTTGCAGAGTCATCTCCTCCATGGACTTTGCTAGCTCCACAATCTTTTCCAATGCTGTCAATGGTGTTGCCGATGGAATTTTTGCTATAGCGGTCGTTGGCACAGCTACTGTAATGACTTCTACAAGGGGAACTGCACTCAATGGAATAAAATCCATCGGGGTTGCTTGCTCCTTCTCTTTCACTAAACTTTCCAATTCTGCCTCCATATCCTTTATCTGTGCGTTATGCTGCATGATTAGCTTCAACAATTCCTCTTTCTCATCTTTTGCCTCAGCTATTTCTTTATCTTGTGAATCCTCTGTTGGTGGAAATTTCATCTATTTTCTCAGAGATGTAATGCCAGCATTATTCTTCTTTATCATGTCCTCTGTTTCCTTTACATTTGAAGGATCATACCCAATCTTGAGCACCAACTAATCTAAGGATTTTTTCTATTATCCTTTGCAAAAGAGAATATCTTTTCCAACTTCAATTGGGTATGAACATTATTTAGAGATATTTGTAACTTCATTGTTGCAGAGGAATCATGTGCCAAGGTGGAGAAAACCATTTCTCTAGTCTATCCATGCAAATCCATCTGATCAGTCGGATGGACTTGTTTGGTGTCAAAAACAATAGTTGACCTTTTGTAGTCAGTGATCTCTTTGGGTTGAGGCAACTATGCCTACAGAAATGCTAGATGTATTATCCCTTTATCTGTTTCAAAAGATGACAACAGTCTATGCTGTGTTGTGGAGGTTTGCTTCTAGAACTGAGCATAAGTGTTGTTGGTCAGCATCTGGTTCTTCTTTTTAATCATGTCATATTTTTCGAAAATGCTCAAGGGTACAGATCCTTGTGAATTTTGGGTGGTCACAATTATATATGTTTTCTTCTTTGAAGAAGGAGTTGACACCACCTGATGTTTTCCCTCAAACACTTTGGTAGAGTAAGGCTATTCCTCACCAGACTTGTGAATAACATGAGTGATTTTGGGTCTTTTGTTGTATACCTGAAAATCTTATGCTAATACTTCAGTGAATGAAGGAGAGGTATCCTTTCTTGGCCTTTTTTTCTTTGGTATCTGTGGAGTGGTAGTCTGTGAAAAAGAAACTGAAGGAGCTTCCTATTGTTCAGTATCTACCAGAGTATTTGCCTCCCACTCTGTCTGGTTCACATACTTTTCAATTTCTGGTTTGAGGGTGTGAGAATAAGGTGAACTTTTATTTTTGGTTCTCATCTCTGCAATGATCCCACTTGGATCATAATGCCAAATGAAACTGGTGTTGAATTTCATTTCCTTTAATAGTTTATTTGCCTCTTCCCCAATAGCTCGACTGTTGCAGATAAATGGTCTTATTTTCCCTTTAATCCTCATCTGTTGTTTTTTCTTCAGAGACACAAAATGAATGTCATCTGAATTTATCATCTGACGAATATACTCCAGTGTGAATATTCGAAAAAGCACATACTTGGGCAATTTGTATGGAGCTAGTTCACACCCATACACCTTGATCTCCGTGTGATTCTGGTATAGAAACTAGTCCCCAGTCTTTGAGAGATATGAAAGGTGCAGAACTCTTTGGATCTCCTCGTTTATCCTCGGTTTTGGTCTTCCACTGAGCATGCCCAACACTGGGTGATAAAACAACTCGATGAATTGTTTGAAACTAAATTCAGTGGAGTTTCTTCTGAGCAACGATGTCCATAGAGTTATTGGTTGTGGTTTTTCATCCTTGTCCATTTTCTGCATGAGAAAGGGAAATTTGTCTGATTGATAGAACATAAACATGTAGGCTAGTATTGAGGAATACTGGAACATGCCTTCTGTAGGGAAATTTGCTAGTTGCTCATGCAGGTTCTCGGCCAAAAAAACGTTGTAATCAAACTGGATGGCAACTTTCTCTTCAGCGGAGAAAATGGACAGGAGACATAGGATAGGCTCATCCACCCATTCATCTGAGAAGTAACCGAGCAAACAACACAGTGTCAATATAATTTGATTTCCCTTTTCGGAAAATATGGAGGAATGATAGGGAGGATTCTTCTTAGGGAATTGGGCATCTTGTGCGAGGAACAACTCAAATATTTTTGCTCCCTGGGGAAAAGACAAGTTCTGATACATTTCTGTCAGAATTTCAATTGTGAGGGGAGAATGGGGTTCGACTCTGTGTACCTGTATCATTTGATCGATGGCCTTGAGTGTAATAAGGAGAAAGGTATCTCTAGATGAAGACATTATGGCTCTCTGATTAGGGAGGTAGTGTGCTTGGCATTTGAGAGCGAATTCAGGAAAGTGATAGACTTGGGGAAAAAGATAAAAAGGGATACTTGACTGTCAGAGCCCAATTTCATCGCTTTGATCAATGAAGGTGTCCTTGAACCACGACTGTAGCTCAGTAAATTCAAATTCAGACCTAGTTTCTGAGATTAAATAGTCTTTGTCTGCTAATGGGATCCAGTCGAGATCGAAAGGAGGTGGGAGAAAAGGATTTTCCTCCACATTTGACTTTTTACTTTTGGACACCATTGATTTCCACCAGTACCTGCACACTGAGCACATGTTAGTAGGTGAAAGCTAAGGCTGGATGAGGTGTTGTAGAGGTGAGGGAGAATGAGTCTCTGATAGGCATGGAGTGTGAGTGCAATGTGAATGGACAAAATGGGGTTGGGATTTAGTGAATGGGTGTCCATTGGGCAAAAAAGAATAGGTCATGTGAACAATGGGTATGTGGCCAGTAATAAATGGTTAACGGGTACTTTAGAGCGTGAGAGGATAGGGTGAAAGATGTCTGACATGTGTATCTGGTCGACGTTCAGAATGGTGATTGGGGGATGAACGAAAAGATATGACCCGTAGCGGTTAGATGGATGGGACATGCTGACGGGGTCATGACATGGAACTTGCAAAGGGTGGTTTTGGGATGTGATGTCTCTAGATGACGTTTGTGAGTTGGAAAAATGATAGGCGGTAAATGTTTGGAGCGGGAAGGTAAGATGCAATGAGATGATGCCACATAGAGATGGGGCCCGCCTGGACGCTGCTTCATTCTGGACCCCCCCACTATTAAAGGTAGAAAGGTTGGGGGGTTTGGGATCCCTTGCTGATCGTTGATCTAAGCAAAGCTAGATCATCCGTTGTTTCGAGAGCATTCTTTAAACATCATGTCGGACCCCCCCCCACCATTAAAGGTAGAAAGATTGGGGGGGTCTGGAATCTCCTATGGACCATCTATT
>ML804533.1:241298-253392 GCA_009831015.1 Picea engelmannii | reverse complement strand
CCAACCGTTAAAGGTTGAACAGTCGGGGGGATCTGAAAACTCATCAAAACCGTAGATTTGGGTGCCAACAGCTTAGTCGTAGATCTAGGCCCGATATTTAATCTCTGGGGCACGTTTCAATATATGAGGCCAAACTTATGCTTAATGACCTTTTTGGGGGTTTTGCGCACTACCCCCCTTTCTCTTGTCACCACGGGGTTAGAAAAAACATTTTACCATCAAAATCCTGCATTTTCCATCGATCATCTTACACATTTTATTGAAGAGAAACTAACTAACCTATGTCCTAACCCACTCCTTTGCACCTTTAGCCTAGCTTAAATTGTTGGTCTAAGAAAATACTCTACCCTGGGGTTGTTTGGCCAAGATTAGACTGTTTGATCAAATTTATTCACTAGCTAACCTAATTTACTTGGCTAATATTAGACAATATAGCCAAGCTTATTCACTAATCCTAAATACTTAAATTTAAAAGACGTGGCCATGTTTACACTATATGGACCACGTCATTATCAATTCATGGGGATTTATCCTTTTTCTTTTATTCCCTCTTTTTGTTTTTCTCATTTCTTTTCTTTTTTATTTTCTTTTCTTTTCTTTTCTTTATTTTCTTTTTCTTTTTCTTTTGTAGAATGCAGCAATATTTGCAAGTCAAAAAAACTAAAGGAACAAAATTACAATCAACAATTGATCCTATAAATTATAGAGTTATAATAGTGGCTCCACCTGGGGATGGTATCCTCCTTGCAAGATGCCAAGATTCATTTTTCCTGTTGTCTTGAAAATTTTTCCTCTGGAGCTTCTTCTGTTATCTTACTTGCTTTATTTTGAAAATTTTGATGGCATTATTCAGTGTCTTAGCGCCTTCTCCATGGGCTTCAAACACCTGAACAAAAGCACCTACACACAAACCACTTGTAAAATAAACGATATATTCAATGAAAGGGAAAGGTGATCTTTCTACTGAGGTGGCAAGTAATGCTTCAACATCCTGCCATTTACAAGTCCCCCTGGCAGGTCTGATCCATCACTATTAGCAAGTAGGAAAGAATTATTTCCTCTGAAGGCCTGAATGGTGTAAGGGCCCTTACATAAGCTATCGAACTTTCTATTTTTACTTTTATCTTCATTTCTGGAGTCCCATCTCAAAACTAGATCACCTAATTCAAAGTTATCCTTTTTGGTTCTCTTGTCATAAATCTTTTTTATATTTTCCTAGATCACTTGAGTTATGTTTTAAAGTTCTTCTTTGGATTGCATTAGGTGTATCATTTGATTTATCCTTTGTTGGACATCATTTGGTTCTCTTGTGTTTCCTGCAATAGTTTCATGACCAGAACTCCTAATGAAAGGGAAAAAATGCCCCAGTGCCATACACCAACTAGTATGGAGACATACCAATCGCTCTTTTGGTGCTTATTCTGTCAACCCAGAGTGAGAAAACCAACTTATTATGCTATGATTTCTTGTTTTCTTGTAGTGTATTTCTAAGAATGTTCACCGGACTTTTGTTAGAAGACTCGGCTAGCCCATTTCCTTGCGGATAATAAGTCGTCAAGTGTCCCAGAGTAATATGATATTTATTAAAAAATTCTATTAGCCTTTTGGATCTAAAAGCCGCAACATTGTCAGCTATGATTTTTCTAGGGAATCCAAAATGAGACAAAATGTTAGTTTCTAAAAACTTGATGATGACAGAGTCAGTAGCTTTCCTTCAAGGTACAACATCAATCCACTTGGTGAAGTAGTTTGTGGCCATGAGGATCCACTTGTGTTGGCCCAAGGAGGGTGGATGTATTTGACCAATGAAGTTGAGACCCCATTGTTGGAAAGGAGATTCAACAGAAATGGGTTTCATAGGGAGTGGAAAAAGCTTCCTTTTACCTTCAAAAATATGGCACTTGTGGCAAGTAGTAACCTTCTAGTGGATGTCAGCGAACAGATCAGGCCAATAAAAACCAGCTCTCAAAATCTTGTTGGTTGTGGTCTTCTAGCTCAGGTGCCCACCACAGTCTCCTGCATGGAAATCTTGAAGAACTTTGTTAGCTTCATCTTTTAACAGGAAATTAAGCAAGATACTACCAGGATATTTTCAATAGAGATTGCTTTCTAAAATACAAAATTTCAATGCTTTCAATTTAACAAATCTAGCTTTGGTCTTAGTCAAACCTGGAGGAGCTTGTAAATTTTGGAGTACAAAAATGAGGTCTGCGTACCAAGGGGAGTTTAAGAATACCTCTTTTGTGTTTGGAGTTGCTTGCTCTTATGGTCCGTCTGCTGCAGCCAAAAAATTAATATCCAAAGCATGAAAATTAGACTCAACCATTAGTTTGGCCAAACCTTGTCCTTTGATCAGTTTAGTAGGTTTTATTTCAATGTCGTACTCTAGAATAACCGCAATCCATTTTCCTCTTCTACCATCCGGATTATCTTGGGTCAGGATATCCTTAACCATTGTGTTTGGGACGTACGCAATCGTGTGAGAATGGAGGATATAGACTCTAAATTCCTTTATGGCTTTCACCAAAGAAAAGGCTTGTTTCTCCATTATGTTATAGTTCAAAGCAACATCTCTCAAAGATTTGTTGAAAAAAATTATAGGTTGTTTGTACCCTTCACTGTTTTTCTGCAATAGCACAGCTGCTATGGTGTGTTCAGATGCGAAGGAGAAAAGAAGAAAGTCTTTGGTATAATCTGGGCTAATCAGAACTGGGGCTTGGGTGAGAGCATGTTTCACCTACTCAAATGACTATTTGGACTTGGCATTCCATTTGATTTTTGTGTCTTTTTTCAACATGTTAGTGATATTCCTGAGAAGTTCGTCCAAGTTTGGTATGAATCTTCTAAGGAAATTTATTTTACCAATGAAAGATTGTAGTTCTTTGATATTCCTAGGGTGTTCCACCTTCTAGATGGCTTCTATCCTGGTGGGATCTATTTAATTATGTCTTTTGAGATTATGTGTCCCAGTAGTTTACCTTCCTCTAACTCGAAAAGGATTTTCTTGGGATTCAATGAAATCCCAAATTTTCTGCACTTCTCAAACACACGTCTGAGGTGGAGCAAGTGTTCCTCATTAGATTTTGAGTAAACAGTTACATCATCCAGATAAATGACTATAAATATCCCAACCTCGTCCATAAAAGAAATGTACATTGCTCTTTGAAAAGTAGCCCCAACATTCATCAGACCAAAAGGTATCTTCACATACATGAAGGTTCCCCAGGGTGTGGTAAAAGTTGTCTTCTCTTGATCTTCTAGATGGACCATAACTTGGTTGTAACTAGAGAAAACATATAATAAGGAGATCCTACTAGATCCAACCACCTTTTGTAAAATGTGGTCCATTTTGGGAAAAAGGTAATTGTCTTTGAGGGAGACTTTGTTCAGATTTCTGAAATCTATGCAAATTCTGATCTCACCAGTTTTCTTCCTAGTAGGAACTAGGTTAGGAACCCATTTGGAAAATCTCAAGGGGACTATAATATTTGCATCATACATCTTTTTTATTTCTTTCTCTATCAGGGGGAGGAACTTGGGATTAATTTTCCTAAGTTTCTGTCTGAACTTTTTGTGTTCTTCTTTTATGGGAATCTGATGATGTATGATACTTGTATCATAGGATTTTAAGTCCTCATAGACCTAGGAAAAAAAATCTATATATTCCTTAAAAAGTTCAATGTATTTGCGTTTTTGCTCTGGTGGCAGAGATTTAGACAGTTTTGTCACCTTGGGTTTTTCTTCTATTCCTATGTTGCATTCTTTGACCTCCTTACCACTAGCTTCATTTTTTGGTTTTTTGGCAACGTCATTAAAATCAAACAAGTCTTCCAATGGAACTAAACCTCTAGGTAGCACATTATTTTTCAACAACAAAATATCAGAATCTACATCATTTTCATTAAATTCTTCAGCGTTTATTTGATTTACACTACCATTCTCAAAAACAGCTTTATTTACAAATTCATCGTCATTTTACAAATCTATGTTTGTACATTTGAAATCATTCTTACATTGTAGAAACTCTTAGATCTTATCGTCATTTCCAAATACCTTCCAATATCTGATGTTGTTAGGAATGGTTGGTTTGCACCTCACCTCCACTGTGTACTTGCGAGTGGGACGAAAAATAATTTTACAGGAAGCTGTCGATGTAGCCATCCCATCTGCAAGTATATTTTGTCCCCTAGGCATTACCTGCAAGTCAATCTCAGTAAAGCATTGGATAGCATCTAAAACAACATTTCTATAGGATCTAAGTCTGGGGTGTTTTTTTGCATACTCACCTTTGATTTGTCTGATAATCAATTCAAAATCACCCCTTACTATTATCTACTTGGCACAAAATTTCTTCAATAATTTCAATATGAGCATCAAAGCCTCGTACTTGGCTATGTTGTTAGTACATTGGAAGTTCAGTGTGTAGGAATGATTCTTGGAGTACTTTGACCTGTGGTTATACAACCAAACTCTGGCTCCAACTCCTTCTTTACTCACAGCACCATCAAAGTCCATGCTCCAGAAATCTGCTGGCAACTCCTCATTCTATTCAATCATGGGATTTCTCAGTTCGACAACTGCTTTATCATCCTTCGGATCAGGCGTCTCATCTTCTGGTTGTGGGATTTATTTTCCAAAGTCACCATCATTGTATAGAATAAAAGAGTCTAGATCAAAGTGTACGGAGTATAGTGGGTAATTGTGTGGATTTTCCTGGTTGCTGACCATATACTTCATTAGTGTTTCCCTATACAGTCTTCTCTTTTGTCCGAAAACTGGAATGGTGGCATAAGACATATCTAGCTATAGGGTTCCTCTCAATTTAGCTTCCCAAGACCTTGATAGAAACATACCATACTTGGGGGGAATATCTGCAATGACAATATCCATCACCATACTTTTCACTGGAATTTGAGCTAAGGTGATGCATAAGTCTTTAATCAGGCCTATACATTTGACTTTGTTGGAGTTGAAAGAATGCAAATATTTGTAGGGTCTGATGAACTCGAGTCCCAAATTTTCCATCACGGCTTTGGGCATTAGGTTGTGGGAGGCACTGAAATCCAACATAGCATTGTGTAATATCAAATCGTGGATGTTTAGGCTGACGTAAAAATGGGCCATGCCATCATTATTAGTTTGATCATCAACTTCAGGACCAAAGAGGAGCTCAGGTTGATCATCGACAAGGTTTACTATGTCAGAGTGATGTAAAGATCCAACATTCAAAGCTTTGGTACCTATCTCGGGTTCAATGCTCAAACCTTTAATCACCTGAGACCTGTAAGCATTCATGTTCATCAGCTTGGAGAGATGAATGGGAATCTTCAGTTTAGCTAGTTGTTAGGGTCCTAACCCGCACATAGGTAGAACAATATATTTGGATGTAATAAAGGTCAATATTAATAAGGCCTTTCAATAAAATAGAATAAGGTGAATGTAAGAAGACCTAATAGAAGCTTCCGCTTCTAGAAGGATCTTCCTCTAGATGCTTCTTTTTAGTATAAATAGGAGTCGAGGGTATGAGAACCCTAACTTGGATATTATTGTAATAGAGCTCTGCTCAACTGGAGGTTGCCTCCTCGAAGAGGCCCGTGAACATTGCTTTCAGATTCAAAGTGTTATTTATGTTATTATTCTCTTATCATTGCAATGCTATTGTGGTGAATGTTCTAGTTATATTGTTGTTATTCTTCCATTCTAGCATTTTATTTATGTTCTGCATACATTTTATATATGGTATATTACAAGTGGTATCAGAGCACTTTCCTCGACAGAAAGTGTGGGTTAATTTTTTTTTCAGGGTAGAGACATATTATGGTGTCTTTAAGCCACAGAGATCTGTTGTTACATGCATAAACCCACAGTTGAGGGATTCATACACACAGGAAATACAAGGGGTACTTAAGTGCACATCTGTTGGCCACCCTTGTAACCCCTGTTGGTACCCCTTCGAGTGGTAGCGCATCAGACAACACCTATGTACGGATCAACCTAGATTACCTAAAGCCCTCTTTAGATAAACCAATTGGTCGACTGACTTCTATAGTGTCACCGAGAACAACACTCGGAAAGACACTTTCTAGTACCTGGGTAGTCGGGTAGTACAGCTAAGGGTATGGTCTATCCTCCTTAGTCAGTGCCCTGAGATATTGGGTCGAGTAATACTGTTGGACCCGACATGTATATCAAAGAGCTATAGCACAGGGCAAACCCTTGTCTGTAGAACCCTTGAATACCTAACCCTTGGGGACAGAAACATAAACAAATTAAAATAGACAAGATATATTTCCATGCAACTATGTTCGGGTTGCCAAGTAAATACACATTTATTCTAGTTAAGCATTTGGGCATTTTATCTCTTCAGTATTCTTCAAAAAGGAGTATAACTCCGCAGGTGTAAAAAAAAAAAAAAAAGTTTGGAAAAAATTTCACCATTATTTGAGACCTATTCCATTGGATTCATCTCTTTGCCCTTATCACATTCATCCATATCATTTTTCATAAATAAAAAAATTGACCCCACCCACTCCTTTTCAATTTCCCCATCCTCATGGCCCATACCCGTAGCCAAGACTTGGAATCTCGCTTCAACACCTTGCAATCTGGTCTCATCGAAACCCAACAAGAAGTGAAACAACTCAGTGCCAATGTTGCAGCCATCAATACCACCATGCAGTCCTCAATGGAGGAAATCAAACAAGACCTCACCACCCAACTTGAATTAGTCTTTTCGACACTCTGCACCAAATTTCATATCCCTACAGATAACCCTTCATCTTCCTCACCTCCACATCCTGAAGGTGACCATTCCTCTCATTCCAATAACTCTCAGAAACCATAACTTTCAATGTGACCTACGCCTGCCGCGGGTAGATGTGACCAAATTTTATGGCTCAGACCCCACTGGTTGGGTAACCCAAATGGAACATTATTTCTCTTCATACAGCATTACAGATGACTTGGCCAAACTCCAGTATGGTGTTCTCCATCTAGATCAAGAATGGTGGCAATGGTGGAAATGGAGAAAAACCTCTCGTCAAGGGTATATTGCTTGGACACACTTTGTGGCAGAGATTTATGAATGCTTTGACACTGGCACCAACCATTTGGGCCATTTGACAAAGTTGAAACAATTAGGAACATTCAAAGACTTTATAGTTGCATTTGAGTGCCTGGATTTTAGAACAGAAGGCATGTCTGATGCCTTTTTCCGAGAGTGTTTTATCAGTGGCCTCAAGGATGAGATTTGGGCCCATGTCCTCATGGCTCGACCTCAGAGTTGGGTGGAGGCTACTAAAAGAGATAAAGAAGAACAACATGTTGTATCTTCTCAAAACCGAAAACCCTCCTTTATCCCTTGCCCTAAACCAGTAAATCCCACTACTCCCTCTGCTCCACTAAAGATCCAAAACTTGACCAGGGTTGAAATGGATGAACACAAACTCAAAGGCGTTATAACTGTGATGAAAAATATTTCCCGGGCCACAAGTGTAAAGAACAAAAGCTTTTTATGACCATCTCTGAGGATATTTCGGAAGAGGATGTAGAAACTCCCCTTGTGTCTGAGTCACCTGAATCCACTGACATAACCCCTTCCTCAAACCATCCCAAAGTAGAACTGGTCATTTCCCTCAATTCTCTCACTGGCTTCTCCACTCCCCAAACCCTCAAGATAATCGATTACATCAAGCATCGGAAGTTCATTATTCTATTTGATAGTGGCAGCACCCATAATTTTATTCATCACTGCATTACCCAAGAAACTCATTGCTACATCCATGCCATCAATAATTTCCAAATCATGATTGCCAATGGTGGTTCCATGAAATGTGGAGGGCATTGTGAAAATGTGCATCTCCAAATTGGTGACTACCACCTGAAATCCCATATGTTTGCTATCGACATGGGAGGTTGTGACATTGTGTTGGGTGCAGACTGGCTAAGGAATTTGGGTCCCATTCTCGTGGATTTTAAAGACTTAACCATGCAATTTGACCAGGAGGGCCACCAATATAAGTTCCAAGACATCACCATCAGTTCACCTGACATCATTAGTTCCCATTGCATGGAAAATCTTCTCAAAAAAGGTCATTCTGGTGTTATCACCCAACTCCATGCCATACAAGCAACAGAGACACCCTTGGTCCCGCAAGACCTCCAAGCCATCATTTCTACACATCAATTGGTCTTTTCCACTCCCCAAGGACTCCCTACTTCCTGTGGTGTTCATGATCATTCCATTCCCCTTGTACCTGGAAGCCTTCCTCCCGATATCCATCTGTATTGTCACCCCTTTTCCCAAAAAAATGAAATTGAGAAAATGGTCTAGGAACTCCTTAATGCAGGCATTATCTGCCCTAGTATGAGCCCCTACTCTTCTCCTATGGTCATGGTCCTAAAGAAAGAAGTTTTTTGGAGAATGTGTCCTGATTTCCGTGCCCTCAACAAACTTACCATCAAATAAAAATTCCTCATTCCTGTCATTGATGACCTCCTGGATGAATTGAGTGGCACCCAATTCTTCACTAAACTGGATCTTCATTCGGGCTACCACTAGATACGTATGAAAGAGGCATACATTCCCAAGACTACCTTTATAACTCATGAGGGCCACTATGAGTTTTTGGTCATGCCATTTGGCTTGTGTAATGCCCCCTCCACCTTCCAAAGCCTCATGAATCATGTCTTCCATCCTTTTCTTCACCATTTTGTCTTAGTTTTCTTTGATGATATCCTCATCTATAGAAAAACTTGGACAGACCATCTTTCTCATGTGGATCAAGTTCTCCATCTACTCTCTCAGCACCAACTTTTCCTGAAATAGTCTAAATGTGCTTTTGGCACCTTAGAAGTAGAATACTTGGGTCATCTAGTTGGCAAGGATGGCGTCAGGGTGGATCCTAAAAAGATTGAAGTTATGCAATACTGGCCTCACCCAAATACTCTTAAGAGCTTGCATGGATTTATGGGCTTAACAGGGTATTATCGCAAGTTTGTTAAGAATTATGGGAATATTGTAGCACCTCTCACTGCTCTCCTCAAAAAGAACTCTTTCACTTGGACTCTAGTTGTTTCCCAAGCTTTTCAAACCTTGAAGATGGCCATGTGCACCACTCCAGTCCTCGCCCTTCCCAATTTAAAAAATACCTTTGTGTTGGAATGTGATGCCTCAGGGAAAGGAATTGGTGTTGTCCTTAGCAAGAGGGCCAACCTTTGGCCTTTACCAGCAAGAAAGTATCTGAAATAAATCTAGGCAAATCCATCTATGAAAATGAAATGTTGGTTATTCTGCATGTCGTTGATCTGTGGCACCATTATCTATTGGGGCAACATTTCCAAATTAATACAAACCATCAAAGCCTCAAGTATTTTCTGGAACAACGAATTTCCTCCCCAGAACAACAAAAATGTGTGACTAAGCTCTTTAGATATGATTATGAGATCATTTACAAGAAATGAAAAGACAATGTGGTTGCGGATGCACTTTCCCGCAAATATGAAGATGATGGATCCCTTTTTTCTCTTTCATTCATTGTCCCAGATTGGCTCCAAGTCATTCGCCAGTGTTACACCTCAAAATCACTCAACTAGATAAGTTTCGCATATGCCTCTCACTTGTCGCAAGTGTCGCAAATGGTGTTGAATCATCCTATCACAATGACGACACTAAAGAGGCACTTGGAACATCTCATGTACTTGGTTTGAAGGAAGAAACTGGTTCACTGAAGTCAAACATCTCTTAACACCTGAGAGGGATTCTTAATCAAGAGTTTGGAAGGGGAACGCTCCTCTAAAACTTCCTGAGGAGCGCTGGCGCCCTTCTACCATGCTTCAGAAGTGTTGTAGCGCTTCTCCACCCCTTTGCAGAAGCGTTGCTCATATTTGAAGCACTGGCGCTTCCCTTGACCTTCTCTAGAGCGTTCTAGCTCTCTGATGCCCCTTCTGAGGGAGCGCTCTCCATTCTGGGAAAATTGTTAGCCTGGTGAGAAGAATAAGGGGAAAATCATTCGAGTTTGGGAGGCGGTTGAACTCGAATTCTTGGTTTTGTCAAAAGATCTCTAATCCAAGGAGGAGGTTTCCAACTGGTTCTAAACATAACTCAAGTGGTTAGGCCCTTCCCAACCTTTATAAGCAAGCTCTATGGTGGTAAAGAGGGAGAAGAACTGAGCATATGGAACTTATGATCTTGGAGGAAACTTGCAGTCAGCCAAAGGAGAGCAATCATTGAAGTTGTTGTCATCCAGGTTGTGGATATTTTAGGCATGGGTTAGATGAAAAGGACTTGACGAAGCTGTCACACTCGCATCTATGATTGTAAGTATTGTTGTCGTTATTCTCATTAATATGACAAGCTTGGCCTGTTTCTTTCTAGTTTGTGTTTGATGTTGCATAAACTTATCATTTATTGGTAGATCTGTTTTCAAGCTAATGTCAGTAGAGTAGGAAGTGGTCATATCTCGTTTTGTCCATAGACCTCATCGAGAAGCAAAAGGATTCGAGCGCAACTCGGAGTGTGCAGGGAAAAACGTCGATTAAAAGGTACTTCTATCATCCTTCCTTCTCATGCATTAGGCTTAGATAGATTTGAAAGGAAGTCAGTGTCCCCAGTGGAGTCACCAGTTTCTGTTGTAGGAAAATATGCCTGCGGACAAGTAGATCGACCTCTAAGGCTTGACCATAACCCTAGACAGAAAAATGCTTAACGTGGACACTGACTTCCTTTCAAATCTATCTAATCCTAATGCATGAGAAGGAAGGATGATAGAAGTACCTTTTAATCGACGTTTGTCCCTGCACGCTCCGAGTTGCGCTCCAATCCTTTTGCTTCTTGATGAGGTCTGTGGACAAAACGAGATACGACCACTTCCTACTCTACTAACATTAGCTTGAAAACAGATCTACCAATAAATGATAAGTTTATGCAACATCAAACACAAACTAGAAAGAAACAGTCCAAGCTTGTCATATTAATGAGAATAATGACAGCGGTACTTACAATCGTAGATGCGAGTGTGACTGCTTCGTCGAGTCCTCTTCGTCTAACCCTTGCCTAAAAGATCCACAACCTGGATGACAGCAGCTTCAATGATTGCTCTCCTTTGGCTGACTGCAAGTTTCCTCCAAGATCATAAGTTCCATATGCTCAGTTCTTCTCCTTCTTTACCACCATAGAGCTTTCTTATAAAGGTTGGGAAGGGCCTAACCACTTGAGTTATGTTTAGAACCAGTTGGAAACCTCCTCCTTGGATCAGAGATATTTTGACAAAACCAAGAATTCGAGTTCAACCGCCTCCCAAACTCGAATGATTTTCCCCTTATTCTTCTCACCGGGCTAACAATTTTCCCAGAATGGAGAGCGCTCCCTCAGAAGGGGCATCAGAGCGCTAGAACGCTCCAGAGAAGGTCAAGGGAAGCGCCAACGCTTCAAATCTGAGCAGCGCTTCTGCAAAGGGGTGGAGAAGCGCTACAACACTTCTGAAGCATGGTAGAAGGGCGCCAGCACTCCTCAGGCAGTTTTAGAGGAGCGTTCCCCTTCCAAACTCTTGATTAAGAAGCCCTCTCAGGTGTTAAGAGATGTTTGACTTCAGTGAACCAATTTCTTCCTTCAAACCAAGTACATGAGATGTTCCAAGTGCCTCTTTAGTTTCGTCATTGTGATAGGATGATTCAACACCATTTGCGACACTTGCGACAAGTGAGATGCATATGTGACACTTATCTAGTTGAGTGATTTTGAGGTGTAACAGAATGCCCCCCAAAGTATGAAGTCAGAAGATGCGGACTGATGACTGAAGTACTTTGTAGATATTCAAGTAAGGGTTTAGGCACGGAGACACCCTACTGCGCTGCATCCCATTATTGCCATCGGCCCCTTTTCCAAATGGGGTATCGTTTTCATGCAGTGTAAGCCTACCTTAGCTGGGGGGAACGGTTACATCATCATCGTTGTCGATTATTTCACAAAATGGGCTGAGGCTATGCCTACCTTCCTGAACGATGGCCGTACCGCAGCTCTTTTCCTCTTCAACCACATAATCACTCGTTTTGGTATACCACATGCCATTGTCACCGACCATGGTGCACACTTCAA
>ML804533.1:226662-237064 GCA_009831015.1 Picea engelmannii | reverse complement strand
GGGGCATTTTGTTACACCTCAAAATCACTCAACTAGATAAGTGTCGCATATGCCTCTCACTTGTCGCAAGTGTCGCAAATGGTGTTGAATCATCCTATCACAATGACGACACTAAAGAGGCACTTGGAACATCTCATGTACTTCGTTTGAAGGAAGAAACTGGTTCACTGAAGTCAAACATCTCTTAACACCTGAGAGGGATTCTTAATAAAGAGTTTGGAAGGGGAACGCTCCTCTAAAACTGCCCGAGGAGCGTTGGCGCCCTTCTACCATGCTTCAGAAGTGTTGTAGCGCTTCTCCACCCCTTTGCAGAAGCGCTGCTCAGATTTGAAGCGCTGGCGCTTTCCTTGACCTTCTCTAGAGCGTTCTAGCACTTTGATGCCCCTTCTGAGGGAGCGCTCTCCATTCTAGGCAAATTGTTAGCCCGGTGAGAAGAATAAGGGGAAAATCATTCGAGTTTGGGAGGCGGTTGAACTCGAATTCTTGGTTTTGTCAAAAGATATCTGATCCAAGGAGGAGGTTTCCAACTGGTTCTAAACATAACTCAAGTGGTTAGGCCCTTCCCAACCTTTATAAGCAAGCTCTATGGTGGTAAAGAGGGAGAAGAACTGAGCATATGGAACTTATGATCTTGGAGGAAACTTGCAGTCAGCCAAAGGAGAGCAATCATTGAAGCTGCTGTCATCCAGGTTGTGGATCTTTTAGGCAAGGGTTAGACGAAGAGGACTTGACGAAGCTGTCGCACTCACATCTACGATTGTAAGTACTGCTGTTGTTATTCTCATTAATATGACAAGCTTGGCCTGCTTCTTTCTAGTTTGTTTTTGATGTTGCATAAAATTATCATTTATTGGTAGATTTGTTTTCAAGCTAATGTCAGTAGAGTAGGAAGTGGTCGTATCTCGTTTTGTCCACAGACCTCATCGAGAATCAAAAGGATTGGAGCGCAACTCGGAGCGTGTAGGGACAAACGTCGATTAAAAGGTACTTCTATCATCCTTCCTTCTCATGCATTAGGCTTAGATAGATTTGAAAGGAAGTCAGTGTCCACGTTAAGTGTTTTTCTGTCTAGGGTTATGGTCAAGCCTTAGAGGTCGATCTACTTGTCCGCAGGCAGATTTTCCTACAACAGCCAGGAATGGCTACAAGATCCCAAAAGTTCACAGCTGATCCAACAATTGCAGTCCAATGCTCCAGCTTCCCCAAGGTACTCTTGGCTCCATGATGAACTTTGATACAAAGGTCGTTTGTATTTAAGTAAACAATTAAAGCTTAAATCCATGGTACTTTCTAAGCTTCATGATACACCCACTGCAGGGCACTTCGGGTTCACCAAAACATATGAAAGGGTCAAACGTTCCTTTTTTGGGGATGGTATGAAACAGGACATTCATAATTTTGTCATTGAATGTGATGTTTGTCAACGTAACAAGGGAGAAATAGTCAAATCTCCAGGCACACTACAACCGCTCTCGATTCCACCTGCTATTTGGAAGGATATCTATATGGATTTTATTACCGGCTTACCCAAATTGGGAAATACATCAGTCATCATGGTGGTTGTTAATCGCCTTTCCAAGTATGCTCATTTATGCACCCTTCAACACATTTACAGCATCCACGGTGGCTCAAATTTTCATGGATTAGGTCTTCAAGCTTCATGGCATTCCACACTCTATTGTTTCTGATCGCGACCCAACTTTCACAAGAAATTTTTGGCAAGAACTATAAAAGATACAAGGCACCGAATTGCATCTCAGCACATCTTATCATCCCCATACTGATGGCCAAACGAAAGTGGTCAACAAGTGTTTGGAAACATATTTGAGGTGTTTTGCCTCGAAAAAGAAAAATCAATGGGCTCAATGGTTACCCTTAGCTGAATGGTGGTACAACACTTCATACCATATAGCTACATGCATGACTCCTTTTGAAGCAGTATATGGACATAATCCACCTTCAGTTCTCTCATACTTACCAGATGCCTCAAAGGTCCAGGTGGTTGACCTAAAACTTACAACTCGAGAGGCTATTCTCCGTACACTCAAAGAGAATTTGGTCATGGCAAATAATCAAATGAAGCAACAAGCAGATCAAGGTCGCTCTGAATGCCAATTTGCAGAAGGGGATTAGGTGTTTCTTCAACTGCAACCTTACAAGAAAACTTCCCTCAAGGTCGAGCATTGTCAGAAGCTAGCGCCCAAATTTTATGGTCCTTATACCATTCTCAAGCATGTGGGGCAAGTAGCCTATTAGTTATCTTTGCCCAGCCATTCGAAGCTACATCCTGTTTTTCATGTTTCCTACTTAAAGAAGGTGATTGGAGCTAAGTGCCAAATTCAAACCAACCTTCCAGAATTAGCTAAAGAAGGATCCATTTGGCTATATCCAGAGGCATTCTTGGACCAGTTGAGCATCGCCTACGTCAAAGAACCATCAAGGAAGTGCTAGTCCAGTGGAAAGATACAAATCCAACAGATGCCACTTAGGAACCATCTACCATTATGCAACATTTTCCTCATCTCAAGCCTTGAGGACAAGGTTGTTTTTAAGGGGGCAGAAATGTTAGGGTCCTAACCCACACATAGGTAGAACAATATATTTGGATGTAATAAAGGTCAATATTAATAAGTCCTTTCAATAAAATAGAATAAGGCGGATGTAAGAAGACCTAATAGAAGCTTCCGCTTCTAGAAGGATCTTCCTCTAGATGCTTCTTTTTAGTATAAATAGGAGTCGAGGGTATGAGAACCCTAACTTGGATATTATTGTAATAGAGATCTACTCAACTGGAGGTTACCCCCTTGAAGAGGCCCGTTAACATTTCTTTCAGATTCAAAGTATTATTTCTATTATTATTCTCTTGTCATTTCAGTGCTATTGTGGTGAATGTTCTGGTTATATTGTTGTTATTCTTCCATTATAGCATTTTATTTCTGTTATGCATACATTTTATATCTGGTATATTACAAGTGGTATCAGAGCACTTTCCTCGGTAGAAAGTGTGGGTTAATTTTTTTTTCAGGGTAGAGACATATTCTGACGTCTTTAAGACACAAAGATCTGTCGTTACGCGCATAAACCCACGGTTGAGGGATTCATACACACAAGAAATACAATTGGTACTTAAGAACACATTTGTTCCCCACCCTTGTAACCCCTGTTGGTACCCCTTTGAGTGGTAGCGCATCAGACAACACCTGTGTACGGATCGACCTAGATTACCTGAAGCCCTCTTTAGATAAACCGATTGGCCGCCTGACTGCTATAGTGTCACTGAGAACAACACTCGGGAAGATACTCTCTAGTACCTGGGTAGTCGGGTAGTACGGCTAAGGGTACGGTCTATCCTCCTTAGTTAGTGCCCTAAGATATTGGGCCGAGTAATACTGTTGGACCCCGCACGTATATCAGAGAGTTATAGCACAAGGCAAACCCTTGTCTGTAGAACCCTTGAATACATAACCCTTGGGGACAAAAACATAAACAAATTAAAATAGACAAGATCTATTGTCGTGCAACTATGTTCGGGTTGCCAAGTAAATACACATTTCTTCTGGTTAAGTGTTTGAGCATTTTCTCTCTGCAGTATTCTTCAGACCAGAGTATAACTCCGCAGGTGTAAAAAAATAAATAAATAAAGTCTGGAAAAAATTTCACCATTATTTGAGACCCTTATCACATTCATCCATATCATTTTTCAGCAAAATGTTTGACCCCGCCCACTCCTTTTCAGTTCCCCCATGCTCATGGCCCATACCCATAGCCAAGACTTGGAATCTCACTTCAACACCTTGAAATCTAGTCTCATCAAAACCCAACAAGAAGTGAAACAACTCAGTGCCAATGTTGCAGCCATCAATACCACCATGCAGTCCTCAATGGAGGAAATCAAACAAGACCTCACCACCCAGCTTGAATTAGTCTTTTCGGCACTCTGCACCAAACTGCATATCCCTATAGATAACCCTTCGTCTTCCTGACCTCACATCCTAAAGGTGACCATTCCTCTCATTCCAATAACTCTCAGAACCATCACTTTCAATGTGACCTACGCTTGCCACGGGTAGATGTGACCAAATTTTATGGCTCGGACCCCACTGGTTGGGTAACCCAAATGGAACATTATTTCTCTTTATACGACATTACATATGACTTGTCCAAACTCCGATATGATGTTCTCCATCTAGATCAAGAATGGTGGCAATGGTGGCAATGGAGAAAAACCTCTCGTCAAGGGTATATTGCTTGGACACACTTTGTGGTAGAGCTTTATGAACGCTTTGACACTGACACCAACCATTTGGGTCGTTTGACAAAGTTGAAACAATTAGGAACAGTGGAAGACTTTATAGCTTCATTTGAGTGCCTGGCTTTTAGAACAGAAGGCATGTCTGATGCCTTTTTTCGAGAGTGTTTTATCAGGGGCCCATGTTCTCATGGCTCAACCTCAGATTTGGGTGGAGACTACTAAAAGAGATAAAGAAGCACAACAGGTTGTATCTTCTCAAAACCAAAAAGAGCAGGGATTGCATTGTATATATTGTTGAAACAAGTGTAGTAATCTTGCACTGTCTCTCATGGGTTTCGTCTAATGTTTTCATATTCTGATAGAATCATTAGAGGATTTTTCTTTATCTCCCACCTGTCAAGGAAATCTCGATGAAAGAAAACAATGTCAGTTATGGTAGCAACTTGTAAGGTTTTGAACCACTTTTTGACTTCTCCAGTCAGACTTTGTGCAAATAATAGCATCTGCATGTCAACTTCATCTACTTCCTACAGGTCAAAATAATCATTCATTTTGTCAACATGTTGTTGTTCATTCAGGGGACCTGTACTATCAAACTGAGGAAGCTTGGTTTGATAATCTTGAGGCATGTCATGTAATGGAGCAACCAATACCAATGGATCATATATTTCTACCATGATTGGTGGAGGAGGCTTAACCACAACCTGTGTGATGGAAGAGGTAGTGATTGAAGTTATAGAATATGAATGGCTTGGAGGAATGGAGTGCTCTGACTTAGGTTTAATGGAAACTGCAGCAATGGTTAAAATAGGAAGTTTGACCAATTATTGAAGATGGAGGTTGTTTAAGGCTTGACCAAGATTCGCAACTAGGTCTTTAAGCTTATCAGTCTCGGGGCACAAACATTGATCAGCTTCATCTCTTGGAGAGAGTATTTTAGGGGTCCTGGGATGAAAGACGATTTGATCTAAGACTGTTTTACTAAAAAAACTATCATATTTTGTCCTGAAAAGACTTGGTTGAGAGGATATATCAAACTCAGTACCTTGAAGAACAACTAACTTATCTGGGATGGAAAGGGACCTTAGAAGTGGGATGTTACTCCTTGAAATATCTGCAATGTTTTTCTTCCTGAGTAATCTTGCAGGATTATCTGTTGCAATTACAGGTTCTGGGTCAGGATGAGATCTAGTAGAAATTATTTTGGGACCCAGAATTGTTGATTTTATTTCCTTTTTGGATATTTTTAACTATTATATACAAACTTTAACAACCTTTGAACATTATTTATGGATAATATTTAGGGTTTGTGATTCTTTCAGAAATAAAGTTATCTTTGTCTAGCGGAAAGAAGTCAAGGGGTGGAAAGTTTGTTCAGTACTTCCCCAACAAGGTTGCCATTTATGTTATCACTCTGTAAATTCCCAGAGGTTGTTGTGAGGTAAGAAGAAATCTATCAGAGGTAACCTTAACCAACCACTTCGAAACTGGGAGCTAGCCCTACCAGTTTTAGAGAGGGATCTCTTTGTAAATTTTGGATTTGTTCAGATTTTCATGTTTTAGGCTAGTTAAAAAAGAATATAACCGATTTGTTTGTATTGTTTTTAAATGAAATGGTTGAATATCACTTACACTTCCATTGGGCTATGGGGTCTATTTTAAAAAGATGGAGGTCAAAGACATTTTTAATAATATTCATTTCACAAGGAAAGATAGTGCAACTGCTGGATTCTTTATAAATAAAAATGATGTATTGCTGAAAAATGTGAGATATTCGTTAGAACAAAAAAGCATTTAAGAATTCCTTTGTTGTAACATCAGAAAGAAAAAATTTATATCTGTAAAAGATTAGGAACAGAGTACACAATGGAAAATTCTACAACTTTAACTTCTTTTAAAGATTAGATTAGAAAAACAATATGATAACTGAGAAAGAAAAACTTCTTTACGAAGACAGAGGAAACTTCACCAACAGCTAACATGCAAGAATCCTGTGAAATGTCTCTTTGTATTACTGGAATAACCTCTTGATACCAATTACAATGATTACAGCTTGCTTGGGCATAAATATCAACCCTCAATACTTCTGAGTTTGAAATATTTATAATCAAAGTTACAAACGACCATGTCATTAATGATCAGGACGTGGCAGACCCTGAATCTAACTAACTATCTAACAAGATGCAGAAATATAGTAACTAGTGATGATGTGTCAAATTTCTCATGCTAATTTTGGGGAAGACTGTTGGTGAGTCATTCATATGACTTTGACTGCAATGGACGCTGAGTTGGACGAGACCTCTACATTTACTCAATCCATTTGCACAACTCATCCCATCTTTCTAGGCTTGGGATAGTAACTTTCAATAACCAGCGGTATATTTCATCCATCTCAGTGTACTTAGCAAAAGTCAGCTTGGTGAGGAAAATGTACTTGATTTCATGTTGTATGCTTTGGTTAGGCTGCAAAGTCTCCAAGAACGCTTTGCACGTGATGTTTCCCTGTATCCCTTAAAACTTGGAACTGTCTTTGGCCATGGTGGCAATTTTTTTCTTATAATCAGATAAAGTCATCAATTTATCATTTAGGACAAGTAGACCAGGAAGGCCCTTTTTCTGTAAGGCTTCAAGCTTGTTAAAAAATATCTGAACTCCAATGTCCATGTTCTAAGCTTTCTCCTCCAATTGCAAAATTAATCCTCTTTTAGTCAACACTCTTTTTACTTCGAGGATAGTCTATGTTCCAACTTTTAGTTCTTCAAGATCTTCCTTGGTTTTTGAATTCAGAAACTTGATGATCTCATTAGTTGTCGAGGGCATTTCATCCAGTTCTCTTCTTATCCTGTCAATGGCCTGCCTACTCTTTAGCACCAAATGATGTTGTTCAAACATGATTTGCACCATGGGCCAAATCTCATTTATGGAATTGGAGATGGTTGTCCAGATATTTTTCTTAGCCTCTGCTAATGTCTTTTCTGCCATTGTTTGTTTCTGGAGCTGTTGTATTTCTTGCTTAAGCTTCTCCGATGCTTGTCTCTCAACATTTTATCTTGTTTGGAGGGAAGACTTGAGTTCCTGGATACTTTCAACCTCAATTTTCAGCCTATTGATCTATGTTCCTTGCAGAGTCATCTCCTCCATGGACTTTGCTAGCTCCACAGTCTTTTCCAATGCTGTCAATGGTGTTGCCGATGGAATTTATGTTGTAGCGGTCGTTGGCAAAGCTACTGTACTGACTTCTGCAAGGGGAACTGAAATCAATGGAATAACTTCCATCGGGGTCGCTTTCTCCTTCTCTTTCACTAACCTTTCCAATTTTGCCTCCATATCCTTTATCTATGTGTTATGTTGCATGATTAGCTTCAACAATTCCTCTTTCTCATCTTCTGCCTCGGCTATTTCTTTAGCTTGTGAATCCTCTGTTGGTGGAAATTTCAGTTGTTTTCACAAAGATGCAATGTCATCATTCTTCTTCTTTATCATCTCCTATGTTGCCTTTACATTTGAAGGATCATACCCAATCTTGAGCACCAACTCCTCTAAGGATTTTATTATGTTATCCTTTGCAAAAGAGAATATATTTTCCAACTTCAATTGGGTCTGAACATTGTTTAGATATATTTGTAACTTCGCTACTACAGAGGAAGCATGTGCCAAGGTGGAGAAAACCATTTCTTCAGTCTATCTGTGCAAATCTATTTGATCAGTCGGACGGACTTGTTTGGTTTCAAAAACAATAGTTGACCTTTTGTAGTCAGTGATCTCTTTGGGTTGAGGAACCTATGCCTGCAAAAATGCTAGATGCATTCTCCCTTTCTCTATGTCAAAAACTGACAACAGTTTGTGCTTTACTATGGAGGTTTGCTTCCAGAAATGAGCATAAGTGTTTTTGGTCAGCATCTGGTTCTTCTTTTTAATCATGTCATATTTTTCAAAAATGCTCAGGGGTACAGATCCTTGTGAAGTTTGGGTGGTCACAACTATATCCATTTTCTTCTTTGAAGAAGGAGTGGGCACCACCTGATGTTTTCCCTCAAACACTTTGGCAGAGTAAGGCTCTTCCTCACCAGAATTGTGAATAACATGAGTGATTTTGGGTCTTTTTTTATATACCTAAAAATATTATGCTAATACCTCAGTGATTGAAGGAGAGGTATCCTTTCTTGACCTTTTTTCCTTTGGTATCTATGGAGTGGTAGTCTTTGAAAAAGAAACTGAAGGAGATTCCTGATGTTCAGTATCTACCAGAGTATTTTCCTCCCACTCTGTCTAGTTCACATACTTTTCAATTTTTGGTTTGAGGGTGTGAGCATAAGGTGAACTTTTATTTTTGGTTCTCACTTCTGCAATGATCCCACTTGGATCATAATGCCAAATGAAACTGGTGCTTAATTTCATTTCCTTTAATAGTTTATTTGCCTCTTCCCCAGTAACTCGACTGTTGTAGATAAATGGTCCTATTTTCCATTTAATCCTCATCTGTTGTTTTTTATTTAGAGACACAAAATGAATGTCATCTAAATTTATAATCTGATGAATATAATCGAGTGTGAATATTCGAAGAGGCACATACTTGGGCAATTTGTACGAAGCTAGTTCACACCCATACACCCTGATCTCCGTGTGATTCTGGTATAGGAACCAGTCCCCAGTCTTTGCGAGATCCGAAAGGTGTAGAACTCTTTGAATCTCCTTGTTTATCCTCAGTTCTGGTCTTCCACTGAGGATGCCCACCACTGGTTGATAAAACAACTCGATGAATTGTTTGAAACTGAACTCAGTGGAGTTTCTTCTCAGCAACGACATCCATAGAGTTATTGGTTGTGGTTTTCTGTCCTTGTCCATTTTCTGCATGAGAAAGGGAAATATGTCTAATTGATAGAACATAAACATGTAGGCCAGTATTGAGGAATATCAGAACATGCCTTATGTAGGGAAATTTGCTAGTTGCTCGTGCAGGTTCTCGGCCAAAAAACCATTGTAATCAAAATGGATGGCAACTTTCTCTTCAATGAAGAAAATGGACACGAAACCTAGGATAGGTTCATCCACCCATTCATCTGAGAAGTAACCGAGAAAACAACACAGTGTCGTGATAATCTAATTTCCCTTTTTGGAAAATATGGAGGAATGATAGGGAGGATTATTCTTAGGGAATTGGGCATCTTGTGAGAGGAAAAGCTCAAAGCTTTGTGCTCTCTGGGGAAAAGTCAAGTTATGATACATTTCTGTCGGAATTTCAATTGTGAGGGGAGAACGAGGTTCGACTCTAGGTACCTGCATCATTTGATCGATGGCCTCGGGTGTAATAAGGAAAAAGGTATCTCCATACGAAGACACTATGTCTCTCTGATCAGGGAGGTAGTGCGCTTGGCATTTGAGAGTGAATTCGGGAAAGTGATAGACTTGGGGAAAAAGATACAGAGGGAGACTTGACTGCCAGAGCCCAATTTCATCGCTTTTATCAATGAAGGTGTCCTTGAACCATGATTGTAGCTCAACAAAGTTGAATTCAGACCTAGTTTATGAGATTAAATAGTCTTTGTATGCTAATGGGATCCGTTCGAGATCGACAGGAGGTGGGAGAAAAGGATTTTCCTCCACATTTGACTTTTTACTTTTGGACGCCATTGATTTCCACCGGTACCTGCACACTGAGCACACGTTAGTAGGTGAAAGCTAAGCATGGATGAGGTGTTACAGAGGTGAAGGAGAATGAGTCTCTGATAGGCATGGAGTGTGAGTGAAATGTGAATGGTCGAAACAGGGTTGGGATTTAGTGAACGGGTGTCCGTTGGGAGAAAAATGACAGGTCAGGAGAAAAACGGGTATGTGGCCAGTAATAAATGGTTAACGATTCCTTTAGAGCATGAGAGGGAAGGGTGAAAGACGTATGACGTGTGTATCTGGTCGACGTGCAAAATGGTGATTGGGGGATGAACGAAAAGATATGACCCGTAACGGTTAGATGGATGGGACATGTTGACGGGGTCGTGACATGGAACTTGCAAAGGGTGTTTTTGGGATGTGATGTCTCTGGATGATGGTGGTGAGTTGGAAAAATGATAGGTGGTAAATGTTTGGAGCAGGAAGGTAAGATGCAATGAGATGATGTCATGTAGGGATGCAGCCCACCTAGACACTGCTTCA
>ML804533.1:207388-226553 GCA_009831015.1 Picea engelmannii | reverse complement strand
GACCCCCCCCCCCCCTCCCCCAACTATTAAAGGTAGAAAGGTTGGGGGGGTCCGGAATCTCTTATGGACCATATATTTGCGCACTGATGGGATGACCGTAGATCTAAGCGCACACTTTAATCACCTTTTCAGACCACCACCCCCAACCGTTAAAGGTCGAACGGGTGGGGGGGGGGGGGTGAAAACTTATCAGAACTGTAGATCTAGGTGCCAACAACTTAGTCATAGATCTAGGCCTGATCTTTAATCTCTGGGGCATGTTTCAATATATGAGGCCAAACTTAGGCTTAATGACCTTTTTGTGGGTTTTGCGCATTGCCCCCCTTTCTCTTGTCACCACGGGGTTAGAAAAAACATTTTACCATCAAAATCCTGTATTTTCCATCAATCATCTTACACATTTTATTGAAAAGAAACTAACTAACATATGTCCTAACCCACTCCTTTGCACCTTTAGCCCAGCTTAAACTGTTCGGCTAAGAAAATACTCTACCCTATTTGACCAAGATTAATCTGTTTGATCAAATTTATTCACCAGCTAACCTAATTTACTTGGCTAAGATTAGACAATATAGCCAAGCTTATTCACTAATCCTAAATACTTAAATTTAAAAGACTTGGCCATGTTTACACTGTATGGACCACGTCATTATCAATTCATGGGGCTTTATTCTTTTTCTTTTATGCCCTCTTTTTGTTTTTCTCATTTCTTTTCTTTTTTCTTTTCTTTTCTTTTCTTTTCTTATTTTTTTTTTCTTTTTCTTTTGTAGAATGCAGCAATATCTGCAAGTCAAAAACATTAAAGGAACAAAATTACAATCAACAGTTGATCCTATAAATTATAGGGTTATAACAAAAGGTATGATGGAGGTAATGTTTTCTTAGGTAATGATTAGACAACCAGAATCATAGGAAGAGGAAGGGTCAAGTTGAGGCTCATAGATGGAAGGATTAGAACACTTCCGGGTGTTCTGCACATCCCAGGTATGGCCAGAAATTTGATTTATGTAAGAAAAATGGAATATGCAGGGGTAAAAACAATATTTGAAAAGGGAACTTGCAAGATGGTTTGAGGAGCAATGGTGTTCATGAAGGGAGTTTGGTTTGGAACTCTGTATAAGATGTTAGGAAGAACTATTAGTGATGGGTGTAATAGCTCCATTGTTCCTAATATTGGAGTTGAAGAAGAAAGAAATCCTACAGTCTTTGGAGAAAAGGTTATGTTGTGGCATCAAAGACTGGGGCATATCGGAGAGAAGGGTCTTCGACTACTACATTGTAAAGGTTTGGTTGAAGGTATGTCTAATTTCTCTCTGGATTTTTATTTCTGAGAACATTGTCTATATGGGAAGCAGAATTGGGTAAGATTCCCCTCTGGTGCAACGAGGGTAGAAGGAATTTTACAGCTAGTTCACAGTGATGTTTTTGGACCTATGTCGGTCCCATCAATGGGAAAATCTATGTACTATGTCTCATTTATAGATGAATTCTCGAGGAAAACATGGATATATTTCCTCAGAAAGAAATCTAATGTCTTTGACAGTTTTAAAGAGTTTAAGGCTCTTGTTGAGAATCAAACAGAGAAAAGAATTAAGGTGTTGAGGACAGATAATGGTGGAGATTTCTGCGGGAATGAATTTGAAGAATTCTGTAAGAAGTGCGGTATAGAAAGGAAGAAGACTACTCCATATACACCTCAGCAGAATGGAGTTGCAAAAAGGATGAACAAGACATTGATGGAAAAAGAAAGGTGCATGCTTAGTGGTGTCGGGTTAGGGCAAGAATTATGGGTAGAGGTAGTGGGTAATGCATGTTATCTGGTCAACAGATCACCCTCATCAGCGTTGGATGAAAAGACTCCATAAGAGGTATGGACTGGTAAGGAACCTTCTCTCACACATCTTAAGGTATTTGGATGTGATGCATATCTTCATGTTCCAAAGGAAAATAGGAGTAAGCTGGATAAGAAGGCTGAAAAATGTATCTTTATTGGATATAAAGATGGTCTCAAAGGTTATAAGCTTTGGAACCCAGAAACTAAGAAGGTAGTGTATAGATGAGATGTGGTATTTAGAGAAATAAAGGATGTTGTTAAACAGAAAGTCCTACCAAGTAAGAAAGAACCAGAGAAAATAGATTTTATTTAAATGATGATGAATCAGACTCTACAGAAGAACATGAATTAGAAGAAGAAGATCCTCATACTCCAGTATTGAGGAGATCAGATCGAGAAAGAAGGCTACTAGAAAGGTATAGTCCATCTGATTTCCATTCAAATTCTTCTTTGTCTATTACTGATGATGATCCTAGAACTGTCAAGGGGGCAATGGATTCAGAGGATCGAAATCTCTGGAAAAGGGCCATGGAAGAAGAAATGGAATCTTTGGATAAGAATGAGGCTTGGGATCTAGTGGAGTTTCCAACTGGAAGAAATACCATTGGCAACAAAAGGGTATTTAAAAAGAAGTTGAATGCATAAGGAAAGGTGGAGAAATACAAAGCTCGATTAGTAGCAAAGGGTTATTCCCATGTTGAGGGAATTGATTTTGGTGAGATTTTTTCTCCTATTGCCAAGTTAACCTCCATAAGATTTATGTTATCTGTTGTTGTTGCATTTGATTTTGAAATAGAACAAATGGATGTGAAGACAATATTCCTTCATGGGGATCTGGAAGAAGAAATCTTTATGAAGCAACCAGAAGGTTATGTTGTGAAGGGAAAGAAGGAGCTAGTATGCGAGCTGAAAAAGTCCATGTATGGTTTAAAAAAATCACCAAGAATGTGGTATCAAAATTTTGATAATTATATGAAGGGACTTGGATTCACAAGAAGCAAAGAAGAACACTATGTGTATTTTAAATTAATTGGTGATCATTTTAATTATTTGGTCTTATATGTGGATGACATGTTGCTGATAGGAAACAACAAGGAGATTATCCAAGATGTGAAAACTCAATTGTCCTCTAAATTTGACATGAAGGATCTCAGTGCTTCAAATTTAATTTTGGGCATGGAAATTAAAAGAGATCGGAAAAGGAGGAAACTCTGATTAAATCAGAGAAAATATGTTGAGACAATATTGCAGAGGTTTAATATGCAGGAATGTAAACCGGTCAAGGTTCCTATTCCTGTTGGTGTAAATGTATCTGCGGATCATTGTCCTAAGACACATGAAAAACAGGAAGACGTGTCTCATGTTCCATATGCGAGTGCAGTTGGCAGTTTGATGTATGCAATGGTCTGTACTAGACTGGACATTGCACATACAGTGGAAGTTTTGAGCAAGTATATGTCAAAACCAAGGAAGGAGCATTGGACAACAGTAAAAAGGGTTTTTAGGTATTTGTGTGGCACTGCTAGCTATGGATTGTGCTACAAAGGAAGACTGGGATTGGAAAGAGTAGTGGATATACATGGCTTTGTGGATGTAGACTGGGCTAGAGATTTGGATCGTAGGAGATATACAAGAAGGTATGTGTTTAACCTGTTTGGAGGAGAAATAAGTTAGATGAGCAAAAGACAGGTTGTAGTGGCACTTTCAACTACAGAAGCTGAATACATGGAAGCCACTCATGCAAGTAAGGAATAAATATGGTTACAAAGATTGTGTTCAGGTATTGGGTTGGTACAACAAGTTGTAAGGATAGAGTGTGACAGTCAGAGTGCAATTTTTCTGGTGAAGAACCCTGCTTATCATTCAAAGACAAATAACATTGATATTCAATATCACTTTCTGAGATACAGGATTGAAGAAAAGAAAGTATCACTAATGAAGGTGGAAACTATGAAGAATGTTGCAGACTCATTAACAAAATCTGTGAGCACTGAGAAGTTCTCTTGGTGTAGAGGATCCATGGGCATTGTTGCCCTGGATTGTTGACTATGTAACCCTGTAACCCCCAATATCCAAAGAAAACAACAAGTGTGAGAATGTTGGGAATGTGTTATATTCTTTGCATGTGTAGTAATGTCAGAGCATATGCACCGGGCGCGCAGGGGGGTAAAAGGGGCGGAGCCCCTGAAAAATATTTTTCTAGATCGGGACCGCATTATATTTAGGTGGTTTTTCGACACATGGTTTCTTTGTCGATGGTTTTCTATTTCCGGTTAAGGAATTAGGGTTTTGGACTAATCAAGGTCATTGGGTTAGGGTTTTCGATGCCACTAGATCATATATGTATTTTGTATTGTAAACATTGTAACATAATGAATGAATATAGAATATGTTGGTTTTCCCAGTTTGGGTTTCCAGGGGGAAAATCTCTGTGTAATGTTTGTATTTTCCATTGTATCTTTTCTATTCTTTTCTGAATATCTGTTTACAATATATATTGTACAAGGTTAGAATTTGTATAGAGAAAGAACAGATAGAAAGAGACAGCAAGTCAAGCTGAGTATGAATAGAGCAGAAGAATAATGAAGTAGAGAAGAATTGTAGAACAGAGAAGAAGTGGTAAGAATTGATATACTTGTATTGTTGGTTATTCAATCATTTATTTATAATCAAGAAGGTAGGGAGGTTCTAAGGAGGACTGTAGTCCTCTATTTTTCAATTTGGTGCTTGAATACTGGAAGTTGAAGCTTTCATCTAGTTGTGGATAAAAAACAAGGTGGCAGGGTGGTGCTTGGGAAAACACAAAGTTTTTTGTATGCAAGTTGGTGCTTGTATAAGTGGAAGTAGGTGCTTCCATCCAATTGGTGCTCGAAGAATCAAGGAGTTGGTGCTTCCTTCTAGTGGGTTCTAGAGAAATCAGAGGGTTGGTGCTCTTAACAAGTTGAAGCCCGTAAAACAAAGGTTTGAGTTGGTGCTCAAAGATAGATGATGTACAAAACTTAAAAGACTGCCTATCATTCGAAGAAGAAGAGGTTTTCTCCCTTTATGGGTTTCCTCATGAAAATCTGTCTCTATGTATATCTTATGTGTGATTGATGTTCATTATTTATGTTATTCATATCTTGTATAATATTGATGGTCACTTGGAAGAGATTAAAAATTGTTTGAATAGTCATAAATTGTTTAAGCATAGTAACAACTGATTCATCCCCCCCTCTCAGTTGTGTTAGTAATTTCAACATTAAGAACTATAATCGTAGAGATAACCAAGCAGTAAATCAAGTAAAAAGAAGAAACTATAACTCCTTTGCACCTATACAAGAAGTGGACCTAGAATGCTTCAGATGCCATAACTATGGACATAAGGCCAGTAATTGAAAATTAATGGAAGCCTCAGAACAACCAAGATTCATTAGAGAGAAAAAGAATCTTTGGAAAGAAAAAACA
This sequence comes from Picea engelmannii, assembly GCA_009831015.1. NCBI lineage: Eukaryota > Viridiplantae > Streptophyta > Pinopsida > Pinales > Pinaceae > Picea > Picea engelmannii. The sequence continues at coordinate 221,272 of ML804533.1, read as the reverse complement.
CCAAAGAAGGAATGTCTTGTTGCCTTAAAAACCCAAGATAAAGAAGATCTCTGGTAGGTTGACATTGGGTTCTCAAAACATATGATAGGAAACAAAGGCAAGTTTTTGAACTTAAAAAAACAAAAAGGTAAAGTTACATTTGGTGACAATGCTTCAAGTAACATACTTGGGAAAGGCAATGTGAGTTTCAGAAAAGACAAAGACAAGAATGTGTTGCTTGTTGAAAAACTAAAACCTATACTATTAAGTGTTAGCCAAACCTATGATCAGGGGCATTTTTGCATCGTTGACTCCTAGAAATGTGAGATTAGGAGGGACGACACAGGAAAACTGGTTGGTACTGCTCCTAGAATTCCCGAAAATGTGTATATACTAGATGCAAAATTGAATGAGGAATGTCATATGAATATAGTAGATGAAAGTTGGCTATGGCATAGAAGGTTGGGGCATATTAACTTTGAAAATCTAGTAAAATTCATCAATCTTGGTGCAGTAAGAAACTTGCCAAAGATCATAAAGCCCTCAAATACTACATGTAGACAATGTCAACTAGGGAAGAAAACTAGAATAAGGTTCAAGGAAAAATAATACTCAACATCAAGACCTTTAGTGCTTGTTCACACTGACCTATGTGAACCTACAAGGACCAAGAGTTTGCAAGGAGAGTCTTACTTTATTTTGTACATTGATGATTTTACTAGAATGGGTTGGATATGTTTTCTCAAAGAAAAATCAGAGACACTTAACAAATTTAAAGCCTTTAAAACCCTTGTTGAAAATGAAAAGGAGACAAATATCAAATGTCTTAGATTAGACAATGGTTTTGAGTTCACCTCAAAAGAGTTTTATCTCTTCTGTGAAACCCATGGAATAAAAAGACAATTCTCTGCTACCAGAACACCTCAGCAAAACGAGATTGTTGAGGGAAAGAATAGAACAGTTCAGAAGGTTGCAAGGACTATGATCAATGAAGACAAATTGTTTGATGGATATTGGAGGGAAGTTGTAAGCATAGCAGTATAGATATTGAACAGAGGTAAGCTCGGGGTTAATAGTGATAAGACTCCTTATGAACTATGGTTTGGAAGAGCTCCATCGGCAAAATACTCCAAGGTCTTTGGAAGTAAATGCTACATCAAAAGACTTGATGAGAATCTTGGAAAATTTGATGCTAGATCTGATGAAGGTATTTTTATTGGATATGCTTCTAACAAAAATGTATACAAATGATACAATCTTAGATCACATAATATTGTTGAGATTGCAGATGTCAAGGTGGATGACCTAAAAATGTTAAGAATCAAAAATCAAGAGACTATACTTGAAAGTGAAGATGAAGATGATGATGAGACAATTGACACACAAGTAGAAGAAGTAGAAGAGAATAAAGAAATGGAAGATGATGATATGCATATGAGTGAAGACAGAGAAGATATAAGAGAGGAATTCCCAAGAAGAGACACAAAGACACCCTCAAGAATGACTCAAAAGGATCATCCTAGAGAACTGATTATTGGAGATATGAATGATGGATTGCACACAAGAAGACAACTATTGTATCAAACAGAAATAGCATTGTTGTCACATATTGAACCCATCTCAATCAAAGATGCATGTAAAGACAAGAATTGGGTCAAAGATATGAATGAATAATTGGACCAAATTGAAAAAAATCAAACTTGGGAACTAGTTCCAAGACCAAAAAACAAAAATTTCATTGGAACTAAATGGGCGTATAAAAACAAAATGAATTAGAATGGGAAAGTAATCAGGAACAAATCCAGATTGGTCTGTAAAGGGTATGCTTAGGTTGAAGGGGTAGACTATAAAGAAACCTTTGCACCTATGGCCATATTGGAGGCAATTAGGATGTTCCTAGATTTATCTAGCTACAAAAAACTTAAAGTGTACCAAATGGATGTCAAGTCATCATTTCTCAACGGAAACTTAGAAGAGGAAGTCTATATTGAGCAACCAGAAGGGTTTCAATTAACTAACAAAGGATACTATTTCCTTAAATTAAAGAAAGCACTCTATGGGATAAAACAATCACCCATAGCATGGTATGCAAGGCTAGATTCTTACTTACAAAAATAAGGCCTCAAAAGGGGATCAACATACATCAATGTTTACTGTAAAATTGATGGTAATAACATGATTATTGTGGAAGTATATGTTGATGATATTATATTTGGCAGTGATGATGAAAAAATGAGTAAGGACTTTGATAGGATGATGTAGGAAGGATTTGAAATGTATTTGCTTGGTGAACTTAATTTCTTTCTTGGATTACAAATAATACAATCCAAAAGAGGAGTCTTTATCCATTAGTATAAGTATGTTAAAGATATGATTAAGAGATTCCAATTAGAGGATTTCAAACCTGTTAGTACACCTATGAAAATTGGATGCAAACTAAGCAAGGACGATGAGTCCAAAGCTCTAGATCCAAAACACTACAGATCAATGATTGGGAGTTTTCTCTATGTAACAGCTTCCAAACCTTATGTCAAGCAAGTTGTTGGGATGGTGGCTAGATTCCAAGAAACACCAAAGGAGCCATGTTCAAGTTGTAAAAAGAATCTTTAGGTATTTGAAAGGAACCATAGATCTTGTTTTGTGGTACCCTACAAAGGATCCATTCACTTTAAAATCCTATTCAGATGTTGATTGGGCAGAAAGTGTAGATGACAGAAAACGTGCAAGTGGAGGAGCATTCTTTTTGGGAGAATCACTGGTAACTTGGAAAAGCAAGAAACGGTCCTCAATTTCTCTGTCTAGCACTGAAGCTGAGTATATTGCAGTAGCATAATGTTGCGCACAAGTGGAATGGATGAAACAAACCCTACAATACTTCAAAATAGTATTTGAAGAACCTATTATTATCCACTGTGATAACACAAGCACTATAAGTATCTCTAAGAACCCTGTCTAACACTCAAAATCGAAACACATTCCCATAAAATACCACTATCTAAGAGATCAGGCTGAAAAGAAGAACATTAAATTGGAATATGTTCCAACACAAGAACAGGTGGCAGATATTTTCACAAAACCCTTAAGTAGAGATGTATTTGAATATCTCAGGAAAAAATTGGGAGTAATTCGTATTCCAACCTAAATCTCTCAAGAAAATAATGCATCAATTGGCACCTATTCATGGGGAGACAACAATCAACGTCAGAAGGATTCATTCAGTTATGACGGAAAAAGTGTGATTGTAGGAGGAGTTACCAATGGTCAAGACTCTGATCAAAAGTATTTAGACAGACAAATCATAGGAGAAGAACTCATTTTCCATTGATGTCAAAGGGGGAGAGTAACTTCAGAGGAGAGATGCAACATCATAGGGGGAGTTTGTGTATGAAGTTAGTGTGTTTCCCTCAATGACAAAGGGGGAGATTGTTGGACATATTTTAATTCATGTGTTTTCATTGATGTCAACAGTGATAATAAGTAGAGAAGCAAGCTTAATCTCAAGATGAAAAGTATACTAAGAATCGACAAAAGAACATCACCTTAAGGCTGAAGCAATTTGTGATTATTGTTGATCACGATAGGATCAACAATGTTCCTATGATAAAATCTCAGGAGGGTTAGAAAATGCATATATAGGATGAAGCAATTCATGATTATTGTTGATCATGATAGGATCAACAATGTTCCTATGATAAAATCTCAGGAGGGTTAGCAAATGCAAAGATCAAAGCTCGGAAAGAAAAGCGTATGCTCAGGGTGAGAAGCCTCATCATCCGTCCGGTCAAAGTGAGAAGCCTCAGCAACCATCTGATCAATAAATTGACCATGTTGATCGTCTAAATATTATAGACGTCGTTCATATGGGTGACCGTGGGCTTGAGGACCGTTGGAAGATCGTGAGTGTCGGATCATCTTAAAGTGGAAGGATAGGATAAGTGTGGCTAAAGGGTTGAGAATTTGATTATTCGGATACCCATCATCTGTCAGATCAAACCTGAATTCTTTCCAGTCGTCAGATCATTTTCAAGTGGAAGGATAGGATAAGCGAGGTAAGATCTGATATCTCATCTATGCGAATTTTCATCAGTCGTTGGATCATTCTAAGTGGAAGGATAGGATAAGATATAAGAGAAACACCATATACAGATCGAGTCATTGATCCAAGATCCTGATCAAATGAACATATTTCAGTTCAGGTCTAAAGATGTGAGGAGGTTACGCTCTGAAAAGTTTGAGATTTGAAATTCCTGAAGCCTGGAGACCCAGAGAGCCAAAATAAATTCTTGACCGTCGGATCATCCGAAGTAAGCCTTAGTCATTTGATTCAATAATACATGTGACATAACACAGTGGAAGACCATGTCATCAGACCTCGTTAGCAAGGACACGTGGCAGACCACATTGGAAAGGACATGTGGTGAACCACGTCAGAAAAGAACATATGGGAGATCACTTCAACAAACCACGTCAGTAATGATATGTGGCAGACCACATCAGTAGACCATGTCAGCAAGGATGTGTGGTAGACCACATCAGCAAGGATATGAGTCGTCCAATCTGAATGATCACTTCGGGTCTATTCTCAATCGTTGATCATAGTACAGTGGAAGGATAGTGTAAGTTTGAAAAGTTGAAATCTCAAAGTTCCTAAGGGAGAAGTTCGGACAACCACCCATCTCAATGTTTGATTAATTCCTAGCCGTCGGATTGAACAATGAAAGGATGAGTGTAAGGATCAAATCTGACCATTGATTTGTTTCCATGAAATAAACTGTCTGATCTGATGCTAAGGTTTGAAAAGTTAAAATCTCAAAGTTCCAAAGGGTGAATTTCCGCCAATCGTCCATCTCATCAGAAGATTGAATCGTGATCGTTGAATTAAAAAGCACTCAAGTGCTCGTCTCACCTAGATTTTGGTCACCACCATTGGTCATATGATATAAGATATCTAAATGACAATATAATACATCGTTGTAATTGGTAATCACGTGGTTCTGTAAACGCTCAGTCACATGTAATGGTTTGAAGGAAGCACCTCTGTAGAATTCGGTTCCTATGAAAATAACAGAGGTTTGAGATCGAGTTTAAAGGATGAAATCGATCCATATCTGTGATCAATTTATGAAAAGCCTTCACGATAAAAATGTTAAAATAGTGTTTATGGTTAAGTTAAATAAATAGGTGTGATGCTCCAAATAAAGGGACACAGTGTATAACACTCATGTCATTTTGAAGAATATATAAACGAGAAAGAGTGGTGAGGATAAAGTGTGTCTCTGTAGTCTGAATTAGAGAAGCAGAGAGAGATGCAGTAAAAGACTTGAAACAAAAGTTTGTCCAGATTTAGAAAATGAAGGGTGGTGGGCTATTGCAAGGGCAGGTTGGTGCCTACAGAGGGAGTTGGTGCTTCCTTGTCAGTTGTAGCTGACTAAACAGGAGGTTGTAGCCTCCTACCAATTGGTGTTGGTGAATAAGGGTGTGGGTGCATCTTGATCAGTTGGTGTTGATCGAAAAGGAAGAATATCTTCCTTCTATGTAACATGTAAAACAAATTTTGCAGTTAATAGAAAAGAGTTTGTGGTTTTTCCCATTTGGGTTCCATGATAAATATTGTGTCAAAATTTTATTTGCATAAATAAAAGAAAATTGATAAAATTATTTTGTCACTTATTCACCCCCCCTCTCTCAGTGACAGGATATGATCCTTCACACATAACTCGTATTTTAAGGGCTTCTCCAACCTATTCTTCCTTCTTTTCTGTGAGGTTCTCCAAAACACCCCTTAGTATTTTCTTCCTCTTGTTGAGTTGTCCATGATATATTTTCTTTGATGCTTTGTCTTCCTTGATATTCTCTTTCAACAACTTGATTTTCTTTACCTCGTTCCTTTTTTCTGCTTCTTTACCCACTTCGACCCTTCCTTGGTTTGTGTGTCTTCTGCACACTTCGTATTTTGTCTTTCTTCCTTAATCTTCTCGTTATTCCTTAATACATGACCAAGGGCCAAAAATGATCCTTAATTATCTCCCCCATGTCAAACATTGGTGGGAAACTTAATGTGAGAAAAATTCCACAGAGGTGTTTGGAATGTTCGAGGTCAAACCCACTCGAGAATATTATGTATATGTCATCAAGGAACAATATTACCTTGTTGGAAACTATGTAGACCAACACATGAGATGGACCATGCTATGTCAAGAGAGGGGCCAAGCAATGTTGGAGTTCACCAATACCTTCCATACCTTGTGCACCAAGCTAGGTATCAAAGACTACAAGCAACATCTGGTTCTAAAATACCATGGGGCTCTACACATGTACATCCAAACCAAAATGGAGTTTCTGGACATCTCATCATTTGGAGATGCTTATCGATATGCTATCAAAATCAAGCATAAATTTAAGAACCATAAAAAAAGGGAGTTTGGGTCTGCAAATACGCAACAACCAAAGTATTATAAGGAAGGCCCTAACAAACAACCTTCTGAAAACCAGTCCAAGCCACCAGAAAAGAAGGGTAAGGGAAAGACGACGAATGACACTGGAAAGTGGTGTGATTTCCACAAAATCCCCTAACACAACATCAATGAATGTCGCTCAAAATAGTCATTGGTGGTCGAGATCAAATAAAAAGAGTTGAACCTTGATTTAGAATTTGATTTGAAAAATAATGGATGGAGACAAATCATGGTCGCAGACTCTACTGCCATTGTCACAACCACAACAATCCAACCCAAAGAGCCAACATATCCTGAAGAGGTGGAGTGCCTCTTCCATTCACAGATGTGGGTAAAGGGAAACTTGTTTCATTTAATTGTTGATAAAGAAATCCAAAAGAACCTCATATTAGCATAGGTCATCAAATAGTTTGAATTGCAAACAAAACCATACCCGCAACCATACAACATCGGGTGGCTTCACCAGGGTCAAGATATTCATGTCAGCCAATAGTGTCGCATGTCCTATGGAATCAATCCCTTCAAGGATGAGGTATTGTGTGATGTTTCCTAGCTGAATTTATTTGATGTTCTTTTGGGCCATCCATATATGTGGAAGCACCATTTTGTTTATGATTCTTGACCCCGTAGTGCCACTGTTACTCTAGGGGATCACCTCTACAAGATACCAGAGGTATTTCCGACTATTGTTTCGACGAAAAAGTGTATCAAAGTTGTATCTCATATGAAAACTTTTATCTCCTTCATGATAATCAGGTAGAAGGTGAACAAAAGGACATTGTGACCACTACAACCTCAGTCCAAGCCCCTTCAATCTAGCGGAAGCAGGTCGACAAGATTGAAGAAAAGCACAAAGATTACTTTTTCACATCGTCATCTAATGAAATAAGACTGGTTAAAAAGGTATTATCCCTCCAACATTAGGTTTGTGACATCCTTCCACAAGCCAAGTAGTGCAATGTCTCAGATTCAACAAATGCTTCCCCAACTCCCACAGGCACTCAACGCAATGGAGACCATTTCCTCCTAAGGAGAGAGGATTTATCCAGATGGATATCAGTGGCCACCCAACTATTCCAATGGATCAAAATAGATTTTTCCATTTTGGCAGTGTTTTTCAGTTTTTCGAGTCCCAAACTTTCGAGGTCGTCTTAAGGCCCTAAACAACGTTGTTTTGGAATTTTTATGGGCCAAGGGTTGAAAATGACATGTCCTGACCCACAAAGAAATTATTACTTCTCGGATAGACCTTTTCGACGAGGTATCGAATGCCCCAAAATGGAGATCGTATGCAAAAGTTACACCCACAGGAAGTTGACATATCAACTACCCCCATTGGGGACCACAAACCTTTTGGCTTTTCATCTTTCGTGGTTGGGGTTTTGGATTTTCTTTATTTTAAAAAGGTATTTAGAGCCTCATTTTGAACATCATATTCTTCTCATAAATGAGTGTATCCCTCACATATCTTCTCAGAGATAAGCTTCCACCATTCTAGCGAGTTCATTCACCCTATATTTTTATAGTTCTATACATTTCGTTGATTAATAGAAATTGTCTATTATTGTATATCAATGCCTCTTGTTGTATGTCTGATATATATTTTTTATATTTTTGGATCTCTTGCAATATCTCTGTGTATTTCCTTGTAATATCTCTACCTTCATTTTTTTCTAAAACTAATGTGGATCATTGTGGTCCATCACTTCACAAGAAAACTTGTTCTTGTAATATTCCACCAGTAGATGTGATTTCCAATCAACTGAAATCTCTGTGAGCGAACACATCTTTGGTTGTCTGGAAAGAGCATCGACTATTGCATTTTTCTTCCATTTGACATATTCGATGTCAAATTCATAGGACTTCAATTTTCTAACCCACTTCGGATGCCTTTCATTCAAGTTATTTTTCTTCATGAAGTGTCTCAAGTTGTTATGGTCTATTGTAACCACAAATTTCCCACCTACCAAATATTGTTGAAACTTCACCAAGGCATGCATGATAGTGAGCATCTCTTTGTCATAGATGGAATAAAGTTTCTCTCTCTCTGAGAGATTCCTACTCTTATATCCAATCAGATGCCTCTGGTTCATAGAAACTTCTCCTATCCCTTCACCGAATGCATCACACTAAAGTACAAAGGGCCGAGTGAAGTCAGGAAGTGATAAAACTAGGCAGGTGCTCATCACTTCGTTTATGTGATAAAATCTCTTATGATATTCTTTGGTCCATATAAAATATTGTTTATTTGTGAGGTATATGAGTGGTGTGGAATTTTATCCACCAAGTTTCACTAGGATGGACTTGCAGTTGATCCACTGAAGATCGAACAATCACATGTTCGAAACCAGAGTTCAGAAGTCCAGCCGGTCAAATATGACCACTTTTTTGCATTTCCATCCCCTAAGGAGAAATTGTAATAAGATGAAACTGACATGATTATTTAGTAAAATGCTTAGTATCCTAAGACTTGATCATTAACACATACTCTAGAGTGTTTTTTTTCACTTGTTAATTATTTCTTTCCTAAAATTCATTTTAGGCGAGTTACAATTTCTAAGTTTTTTCACTCACTACCTCCAAAGCTGGAGTGTGTACTCATGGTTAGGCATTAGCTTGGAAAATCTAAGTCCAGTGTCTAAATGTTTATATTACCATTCTAGGTCATCAATATTGAGTCATATGGAAATTGCGCTAAGTCCCCCTACGCTTTTTTTAATGTTTTTAACAATAATTTTTTTTTTCGTAAAACGAGATATTTTAATTGTAATTTAGTCATATGTTAAAAAAGTGGTACTATGAGGAATTATACACCTTGGGGGTATTCATTTTTGGACTAATAATACCCACTTTACCTAAGAACCCACTTTTGTGAGTAAAATTATTTATTTTAATCACTTAAAAAATAATTTTTCTCACAAAAGTCAATAAAAGAGATAAAAAAATCAGAAATATCAGTGAACCTACTTTTTGGGAAACATGTCTGGGACATGTTTTGAGTTGACTCTACCTTTATTTGAGTTAACCAAGAATTGTTGGAAAATTTGGAAGGTTATTGGGTGATTTGAGCTTGTTTTTTATTGAGTTGGGAGCTTCTACCAAGAGGAAGTTCGCCCCTCTTGAGGAGAGGTGGCGCATTCCAAGAGAGGGTTTCCCACTTATTGAGAGGTGGTGCCCTCTCCTCCCTTCATATCTCACATCTATTGGCTAAGTGGAGTTGGGAGAGAGGTGGAAACCCAACCTATCATACTTAACAAGCCTTTTCTCTCCATTTGGTGCACCCTCCTTACTTGGGAAGTGCACCCCTCTCCCTATTTATACAAGCATTCAGCCATTGTCATAGCTAGTTGGAGCTTTGGTGAAATTTCATGTTGATTGTATTGTAATCCATATTTCTAATTGCAATAAAAGGCTTTGGACGATACTACATGGTTTAAATCATTGTTGTGTGGATCTTCTATGTTCAAATTCTTATTGAGTTTTTTGCATTTAATTGTTAAATTTTGGCCTTGGAAGGGGAACTATCTCCCAATAGGATAGGAATTGAAAAGTTTGTTTTATTGATAATCCCATTGATTCATGTATGTTATATAGTTTGAATTTCATGTTTATTTAGCATAATATTCATGCTTTCATGCTCCTATATTATGTGACACCAATATTTTTAACCATCTTTTGCAAGAAGTCTTTAAGTTTTGCAGGATATCTCACTTAAAGGATAGGTTGAGAAAGTTAGCATCCTCCTTCCTTCAATATTGTGGTGAAAAACATAGTCCCTCAGTTTTCCACCAAAGAGGAGAGCCCATTTCCCAAATTTATCCAAGGGATCAAGCACTTTCTATCTCTCTCTCTTTCTCTCTCAAAATTTCATATTTTCTTATGGTTAATTTCTAATACATTTTAGATCTATCACATTGCAAGTTAAATTTATAAGTATATCTTATTTGTAGAAACATATGTTTAGATCTTAGCTTAGTTTCTAAAATTTAATATTTATAATAAATATGTAGCATAGGAAAGTCTCTTTTTTGCAAGTTCAATTCTAGTAAAATCTAAAATCTTGAAAGGAAATCTTTTACATTATGCTTAGTTTTCGGCGTTGTCTAGCTATTCTACGAAATGTTTTTTTTTGTCGGAATCCGGCGAAATAAATCTATATGAAATCACTATTTTTTGTTGTTTAAAATCCAATTTTGAATGCATAAATGGATTTATCATGCTGAAAAACCCCCAGGGCACTCGGATTATACAGAAATAATCACTCAAATCTGCAGATCTAACAATTTTCTCTCGGATTTCTAGCAAATGTCCCCAGAAAAAATCATCAAAGAACCTTCATTTCATAGAACATTTAGACTACATATTTGTTTTATATTTAGCAGTTATAATTGCTTCTAATTTGTTTCTCTTTAAAAGCATCAAAGACCTTAAGGAAGCAAGCTTTCTAGCTTGTTTTCCTTAGTTCATTTTTGCTAGTTTTCATAGATTTAACTTAAAAAAAAATTGGGGTTTTTATACCAACATCCAAAGACACTCTTAAAGTGTTTTTGGGCATAGTTTTTCATTGTTTGCTTGCTTTTTTGTGCATGTTTGTGAAAAAACAAGAGGAAACTCCAATCCCAATTTTGGCGTAATTGGAACTTCCGGAACCCCAGAAGTAACTTGTACCTAAATAAACCTTTAAAAAACTTGTAAAACTTGTTGATCCCTCATTTATAAGGATCACAATCCTCCCAAAAAATAGATCATTGTAACCGAAGCAATAAAAGAGTGGGCTACCTAGTGCCCAATTTTTTGTCCCCTCAAGGGAATTTGTGTCTTGTGGTGTGCTTGTTTGATTTTCAATTTTGCAATCATCACCTAAGGAAAGATCAAATTTATCACAAGCACCTCAAGCTTAGTTTAAATTTCATTTTCTTAGTTCAAAATTAGTTTAGATTTCATTTTGGGAAAGTAAATTTTTAATTTCTAGATTAGCTTTCATTTCTGCAATTTCAATTTCCGCATTTTAATTTGGAAAATAAAGAAATCCCCTCATCTCCCATAAGTAATATTTACATAGAAAAGAGGTTGGACAGTGTGGATTTAGTTTAATTAGGAAAATCATTTATTTTATTTCTATTTCATTTTGGTGAATAAACCCATACAATCAGCTCCCCGGTGTATGCTCTGAACCCTTGTGAGCCTAGCTCGACCTCGGGAACTCATCAAAACCAGGGTTGGTCGGTGTGGATATAGTTTAATTTAGGGAAATATTTAAGACTATATTGATTGTTTAGAAACACAAGAGGTTTTGTGTAAGAAATCTGGGGGGAACTTTGAGATCTAGGTTCTCCTCGTTGGATCTCTCACATTCTCTTGGGCTTGTATGCAAAATCAGAGGGATGCTCTCCTTGTTGGATATTCGACAAGATCAACCTCCATTATAAGGAATAGCCTCTTAGAGGCCACATCTAGAATATCTTTAATTTTCAGTACCACCTTGCACACATTGCACAAGTCACTTTCATATAAACATTAATAAACTTCAATTGAAAATATACAAGGAAATTTCATACGACGATCTTCATCTCAGCAGTGTTACACATATAGCAACATTTGGAACTAGTCTCATTATTTTACTTTTAATCCATTTGATTAAAGTATTTATATTTTCAAAGTATTTCCATTTATCTTGAAGTATCTCGTTTTCTTAAGGTTATTTACTATCAAGTATTTGTATCCATTTGGTTATCTTTCATGCAAGTATATTTTGATCTTTTTCATAAGAAATTATTGTGAATGAACTATATATGCTGCTAGTGAAGATTGATATTTGATTATCTTGTTCCTATTGCAATAAAATCCTAGAATACTAATTGTTTTTATATTTAGTTTTGAGCCTTAGTTTATTTTCTTCAGGGACTACCCCCATTGGCTTCACTAGGAGTTGGCCTAGATGGAGGAGTCGAGGATCAAGTGACAACACCTTGAATCGATACTTTCCCCCAAGGACACGCTAAGTGGATTGAATATTCCTTCCACATTCCCAAGGTGTATAAAAGAAACAACATTTTTTTCACCGTTGTTGGGGGTAAATCTTTCTATTCCCAGAATACGACCTTTGTTTTCCCTTTTGTTTTTCCTTATTTTTTTTATACTTATTGTTTATCATAAATAGACTCGATCATCTGGAGACTCCACTTAATTCCAATTTGACTATGTATTCTAAAATAATGAATTCAAAAGGCTTGCTTTATTTCATCCCTGAACCTGAAAAGGTTTATAGGAGAAGGTTAGCCAGAGTCTCTTATCATAGAATCCTTGATAATTAAGGATTAAAGTCCATTTATGATATTCACTTTCTTTTTTGTAATAATAATTTTAGTTTAGAAATGGATATATATGATCCTTGTGATTTTTCAACAATAAATCATTATCCTCTTGCAATACCAGAAAAAAACTATTAAAAATTTAACTAGTTTTCAAGGGAATGATCCTATAAATTCTAAAACTCATTTCAAATATTTTATGAGATGTATTAATAAATGGTGTGTTGCACATGATTATGAGGATGTTAAAATGAATTTATTTGTTTTATCTTTAGAATAAGATGTTTATGATTGGTATGAATATTGTGCAACTAATGAGTTCAAAACTCTTAAAGATATGTTAGATGCCTTCACCGAAAGATGGGGGAAGAAAAGAGATCACCGTCACCTATTAGCTACCCTCAATAAAATAAAGAAAAATGAGAATGAAACTATGGAAAAATACAACAAGAAGTTTAATGACTTAGTTTCAAGCTTTCACACAGATATCGATCCTCCAAATAATTCCATATTGATTTATTATATTGAGGCCTTTGGTGGAGAAATGAGATATCAGTTAAGAGATAAAGAACCCAACAGCCACAAAGTTTCTCAAGAAATGGCAACAAATATTGATAAAAATATGCAAGCATCGGGAAAGTCTAACCTTCCAAGTTTCACAAGGTGTAATACTTATAATAAGTTAGAGTCTAAAGACAAAGAAATAACATCGGATATTAAGTCTTCCTCATCATATCCCATCAAGGAATTAACATAAATGATCAAATCCATGGAATCTAACCATGCTTCCCAACTTAATGCAATGAAAGACAGATCGATTTCCATGGAAAGAAATAATGTCAATAGATTCCAACCAAGGAAAAATAATGAGAAGTGGAAGAAAAGAGTTCCCCCTCAAGATCAGATACCACCTAATCAACTAGAAACAACAAATATGGTCAATGATGAAGCCCCTCCATTTTGTAGAGATTGTGAGGAATTTCATGAAGAGTCTACTTGCCCATTATTTTGTCAAATTAATGAGCAAGGACTCCCTGAGACAAGCAACTACGTTGGAAATTCTAGAAGATATGACTTTATCAACAAACTCACAAAGTCACTGAAGATATATGGAATTAAAATAAAGAAACAAGTAATAA
>ML804533.1:170921-197920 GCA_009831015.1 Picea engelmannii | reverse complement strand
CCAAAGATCATAAAGCCCTCAAATACTACATGTAGACAATGTCAACTAGGGAAGAAAACTAGAATAAGGTTCAAGGAAAAATAATACTCAACATCAAGACCTTTAGTGCTTGTTCACACTGACCTATGTGAACCTACAAGGACCAAGAGTTTGCAAGGAGAGTCTTACTTTATTTTGTACATTGATGATTTTACTAGAATGGGTTGGATATGTTTTCTCAAAGAAAAATCAGAGACACTTAACAAATTTAAAGCCTTTAAAACCCTTGTTGAAAATGAAAAGGAGACAAATATCAAATGTCTTAGATTAGACAATGGTTTTGAGTTCACCTCAAAAGAGTTTTATCTCTTCTGTGAAACCCATGGAATAAAAAGACAATTCTCTGCTACCAGAACACCTCAGCAAAACGAGATTGTTGAGGGAAAGAATAGAACAGTTCAGAAGGTTGCAAGGACTATGATCAATGAAGACAAATTGTTTGATGGATATTGGAGGGAAGTTGTAAGCATAGCAGTATAGATATTGAACAGAGGTAAGCTCGGGGTTAATAGTGATAAGACTCCTTATGAACTATGGTTTGGAAGAGCTCCATCGGCAAAATACTCCAAGGTCTTTGGAAGTAAATGCTACATCAAAAGACTTGATGAGAATCTTGGAAAATTTGATGCTAGATCTGATGAAGGTATTTTTATTGGATATGCTTCTAACAAAAATGTATACAAATGATACAATCTTAGATCACATAATATTGTTGAGATTGCAGATGTCAAGGTGGATGACCTAAAAATGTTAAGAATCAAAAATCAAGAGACTATACTTGAAAGTGAAGATGAAGATGATGATGAGACAATTGACACACAAGTAGAAGAAGTAGAAGAGAATAAAGAAATGGAAGATGATGATATGCATATGAGTGAAGACAGAGAAGATATAAGAGAGGAATTCCCAAGAAGAGACACAAAGACACCCTCAAGAATGACTCAAAAGGATCATCCTAGAGAACTGATTATTGGAGATATGAATGATGGATTGCACACAAGAAGACAACTATTGTATCAAACAGAAATAGCATTGTTGTCACATATTGAACCCATCTCAATCAAAGATGCATGTAAAGACAAGAATTGGGTCAAAGATATGAATGAATAATTGGACCAAATTGAAAAAAATCAAACTTGGGAACTAGTTCCAAGACCAAAAAACAAAAATTTCATTGGAACTAAATGGGCGTATAAAAACAAAATGAATTAGAATGGGAAAGTAATCAGGAACAAATCCAGATTGGTCTGTAAAGGGTATGCTTAGGTTGAAGGGGTAGACTATAAAGAAACCTTTGCACCTATGGCCATATTGGAGGCAATTAGGATGTTCCTAGATTTATCTAGCTACAAAAAACTTAAAGTGTACCAAATGGATGTCAAGTCATCATTTCTCAACGGAAACTTAGAAGAGGAAGTCTATATTGAGCAACCAGAAGGGTTTCAATTAACTAACAAAGGATACTATTTCCTTAAATTAAAGAAAGCACTCTATGGGATAAAACAATCACCCATAGCATGGTATGCAAGGCTAGATTCTTACTTACAAAAATAAGGCCTCAAAAGGGGATCAACATACATCAATGTTTACTGTAAAATTGATGGTAATAACATGATTATTGTGGAAGTATATGTTGATGATATTATATTTGGCAGTGATGATGAAAAAATGAGTAAGGACTTTGATAGGATGATGTAGGAAGGATTTGAAATGTATTTGCTTGGTGAACTTAATTTCTTTCTTGGATTACAAATAATACAATCCAAAAGAGGAGTCTTTATCCATTAGTATAAGTATGTTAAAGATATGATTAAGAGATTCCAATTAGAGGATTTCAAACCTGTTAGTACACCTATGAAAATTGGATGCAAACTAAGCAAGGACGATGAGTCCAAAGCTCTAGATCCAAAACACTACAGATCAATGATTGGGAGTTTTCTCTATGTAACAGCTTCCAAACCTTATGTCAAGCAAGTTGTTGGGATGGTGGCTAGATTCCAAGAAACACCAAAGGAGCCATGTTCAAGTTGTAAAAAGAATCTTTAGGTATTTGAAAGGAACCATAGATCTTGTTTTGTGGTACCCTACAAAGGATCCATTCACTTTAAAATCCTATTCAGATGTTGATTGGGCAGAAAGTGTAGATGACAGAAAACGTGCAAGTGGAGGAGCATTCTTTTTGGGAGAATCACTGGTAACTTGGAAAAGCAAGAAACGGTCCTCAATTTCTCTGTCTAGCACTGAAGCTGAGTATATTGCAGTAGCATAATGTTGCGCACAAGTGGAATGGATGAAACAAACCCTACAATACTTCAAAATAGTATTTGAAGAACCTATTATTATCCACTGTGATAACACAAGCACTATAAGTATCTCTAAGAACCCTGTCTAACACTCAAAATCGAAACACATTCCCATAAAATACCACTATCTAAGAGATCAGGCTGAAAAGAAGAACATTAAATTGGAATATGTTCCAACACAAGAACAGGTGGCAGATATTTTCACAAAACCCTTAAGTAGAGATGTATTTGAATATCTCAGGAAAAAATTGGGAGTAATTCGTATTCCAACCTAAATCTCTCAAGAAAATAATGCATCAATTGGCACCTATTCATGGGGAGACAACAATCAACGTCAGAAGGATTCATTCAGTTATGACGGAAAAAGTGTGATTGTAGGAGGAGTTACCAATGGTCAAGACTCTGATCAAAAGTATTTAGACAGACAAATCATAGGAGAAGAACTCATTTTCCATTGATGTCAAAGGGGGAGAGTAACTTCAGAGGAGAGATGCAACATCATAGGGGGAGTTTGTGTATGAAGTTAGTGTGTTTCCCTCAATGACAAAGGGGGAGATTGTTGGACATATTTTAATTCATGTGTTTTCATTGATGTCAACAGTGATAATAAGTAGAGAAGCAAGCTTAATCTCAAGATGAAAAGTATACTAAGAATCGACAAAAGAACATCACCTTAAGGCTGAAGCAATTTGTGATTATTGTTGATCACGATAGGATCAACAATGTTCCTATGATAAAATCTCAGGAGGGTTAGAAAATGCATATATAGGATGAAGCAATTCATGATTATTGTTGATCATGATAGGATCAACAATGTTCCTATGATAAAATCTCAGGAGGGTTAGCAAATGCAAAGATCAAAGCTCGGAAAGAAAAGCGTATGCTCAGGGTGAGAAGCCTCATCATCCGTCCGGTCAAAGTGAGAAGCCTCAGCAACCATCTGATCAATAAATTGACCATGTTGATCGTCTAAATATTATAGACGTCGTTCATATGGGTGACCGTGGGCTTGAGGACCGTTGGAAGATCGTGAGTGTCGGATCATCTTAAAGTGGAAGGATAGGATAAGTGTGGCTAAAGGGTTGAGAATTTGATTATTCGGATACCCATCATCTGTCAGATCAAACCTGAATTCTTTCCAGTCGTCAGATCATTTTCAAGTGGAAGGATAGGATAAGCGAGGTAAGATCTGATATCTCATCTATGCGAATTTTCATCAGTCGTTGGATCATTCTAAGTGGAAGGATAGGATAAGATATAAGAGAAACACCATATACAGATCGAGTCATTGATCCAAGATCCTGATCAAATGAACATATTTCAGTTCAGGTCTAAAGATGTGAGGAGGTTACGCTCTGAAAAGTTTGAGATTTGAAATTCCTGAAGCCTGGAGACCCAGAGAGCCAAAATAAATTCTTGACCGTCGGATCATCCGAAGTAAGCCTTAGTCATTTGATTCAATAATACATGTGACATAACACAGTGGAAGACCATGTCATCAGACCTCGTTAGCAAGGACACGTGGCAGACCACATTGGAAAGGACATGTGGTGAACCACGTCAGAAAAGAACATATGGGAGATCACTTCAACAAACCACGTCAGTAATGATATGTGGCAGACCACATCAGTAGACCATGTCAGCAAGGATGTGTGGTAGACCACATCAGCAAGGATATGAGTCGTCCAATCTGAATGATCACTTCGGGTCTATTCTCAATCGTTGATCATAGTACAGTGGAAGGATAGTGTAAGTTTGAAAAGTTGAAATCTCAAAGTTCCTAAGGGAGAAGTTCGGACAACCACCCATCTCAATGTTTGATTAATTCCTAGCCGTCGGATTGAACAATGAAAGGATGAGTGTAAGGATCAAATCTGACCATTGATTTGTTTCCATGAAATAAACTGTCTGATCTGATGCTAAGGTTTGAAAAGTTAAAATCTCAAAGTTCCAAAGGGTGAATTTCCGCCAATCGTCCATCTCATCAGAAGATTGAATCGTGATCGTTGAATTAAAAAGCACTCAAGTGCTCGTCTCACCTAGATTTTGGTCACCACCATTGGTCATATGATATAAGATATCTAAATGACAATATAATACATCGTTGTAATTGGTAATCACGTGGTTCTGTAAACGCTCAGTCACATGTAATGGTTTGAAGGAAGCACCTCTGTAGAATTCGGTTCCTATGAAAATAACAGAGGTTTGAGATCGAGTTTAAAGGATGAAATCGATCCATATCTGTGATCAATTTATGAAAAGCCTTCACGATAAAAATGTTAAAATAGTGTTTATGGTTAAGTTAAATAAATAGGTGTGATGCTCCAAATAAAGGGACACAGTGTATAACACTCATGTCATTTTGAAGAATATATAAACGAGAAAGAGTGGTGAGGATAAAGTGTGTCTCTGTAGTCTGAATTAGAGAAGCAGAGAGAGATGCAGTAAAAGACTTGAAACAAAAGTTTGTCCAGATTTAGAAAATGAAGGGTGGTGGGCTATTGCAAGGGCAGGTTGGTGCCTACAGAGGGAGTTGGTGCTTCCTTGTCAGTTGTAGCTGACTAAACAGGAGGTTGTAGCCTCCTACCAATTGGTGTTGGTGAATAAGGGTGTGGGTGCATCTTGATCAGTTGGTGTTGATCGAAAAGGAAGAATATCTTCCTTCTATGTAACATGTAAAACAAATTTTGCAGTTAATAGAAAAGAGTTTGTGGTTTTTCCCATTTGGGTTCCATGATAAATATTGTGTCAAAATTTTATTTGCATAAATAAAAGAAAATTGATAAAATTATTTTGTCACTTATTCACCCCCCCTCTCTCAGTGACAGGATATGATCCTTCACACATAACTCGTATTTTAAGGGCTTCTCCAACCTATTCTTCCTTCTTTTCTGTGAGGTTCTCCAAAACACCCCTTAGTATTTTCTTCCTCTTGTTGAGTTGTCCATGATATATTTTCTTTGATGCTTTGTCTTCCTTGATATTCTCTTTCAACAACTTGATTTTCTTTACCTCGTTCCTTTTTTCTGCTTCTTTACCCACTTCGACCCTTCCTTGGTTTGTGTGTCTTCTGCACACTTCGTATTTTGTCTTTCTTCCTTAATCTTCTCGTTATTCCTTAATACATGACCAAGGGCCAAAAATGATCCTTAATTATCTCCCCCATGTCAAACATTGGTGGGAAACTTAATGTGAGAAAAATTCCACAGAGGTGTTTGGAATGTTCGAGGTCAAACCCACTCGAGAATATTATGTATATGTCATCAAGGAACAATATTACCTTGTTGGAAACTATGTAGACCAACACATGAGATGGACCATGCTATGTCAAGAGAGGGGCCAAGCAATGTTGGAGTTCACCAATACCTTCCATACCTTGTGCACCAAGCTAGGTATCAAAGACTACAAGCAACATCTGGTTCTAAAATACCATGGGGCTCTACACATGTACATCCAAACCAAAATGGAGTTTCTGGACATCTCATCATTTGGAGATGCTTATCGATATGCTATCAAAATCAAGCATAAATTTAAGAACCATAAAAAAAGGGAGTTTGGGTCTGCAAATACGCAACAACCAAAGTATTATAAGGAAGGCCCTAACAAACAACCTTCTGAAAACCAGTCCAAGCCACCAGAAAAGAAGGGTAAGGGAAAGACGACGAATGACACTGGAAAGTGGTGTGATTTCCACAAAATCCCCTAACACAACATCAATGAATGTCGCTCAAAATAGTCATTGGTGGTCGAGATCAAATAAAAAGAGTTGAACCTTGATTTAGAATTTGATTTGAAAAATAATGGATGGAGACAAATCATGGTCGCAGACTCTACTGCCATTGTCACAACCACAACAATCCAACCCAAAGAGCCAACATATCCTGAAGAGGTGGAGTGCCTCTTCCATTCACAGATGTGGGTAAAGGGAAACTTGTTTCATTTAATTGTTGATAAAGAAATCCAAAAGAACCTCATATTAGCATAGGTCATCAAATAGTTTGAATTGCAAACAAAACCATACCCGCAACCATACAACATCGGGTGGCTTCACCAGGGTCAAGATATTCATGTCAGCCAATAGTGTCGCATGTCCTATGGAATCAATCCCTTCAAGGATGAGGTATTGTGTGATGTTTCCTAGCTGAATTTATTTGATGTTCTTTTGGGCCATCCATATATGTGGAAGCACCATTTTGTTTATGATTCTTGACCCCGTAGTGCCACTGTTACTCTAGGGGATCACCTCTACAAGATACCAGAGGTATTTCCGACTATTGTTTCGACGAAAAAGTGTATCAAAGTTGTATCTCATATGAAAACTTTTATCTCCTTCATGATAATCAGGTAGAAGGTGAACAAAAGGACATTGTGACCACTACAACCTCAGTCCAAGCCCCTTCAATCTAGCGGAAGCAGGTCGACAAGATTGAAGAAAAGCACAAAGATTACTTTTTCACATCGTCATCTAATGAAATAAGACTGGTTAAAAAGGTATTATCCCTCCAACATTAGGTTTGTGACATCCTTCCACAAGCCAAGTAGTGCAATGTCTCAGATTCAACAAATGCTTCCCCAACTCCCACAGGCACTCAACGCAATGGAGACCATTTCCTCCTAAGGAGAGAGGATTTATCCAGATGGATATCAGTGGCCACCCAACTATTCCAATGGATCAAAATAGATTTTTCCATTTTGGCAGTGTTTTTCAGTTTTTCGAGTCCCAAACTTTCGAGGTCGTCTTAAGGCCCTAAACAACGTTGTTTTGGAATTTTTATGGGCCAAGGGTTGAAAATGACATGTCCTGACCCACAAAGAAATTATTACTTCTCGGATAGACCTTTTCGACGAGGTATCGAATGCCCCAAAATGGAGATCGTATGCAAAAGTTACACCCACAGGAAGTTGACATATCAACTACCCCCATTGGGGACCACAAACCTTTTGGCTTTTCATCTTTCGTGGTTGGGGTTTTGGATTTTCTTTATTTTAAAAAGGTATTTAGAGCCTCATTTTGAACATCATATTCTTCTCATAAATGAGTGTATCCCTCACATATCTTCTCAGAGATAAGCTTCCACCATTCTAGCGAGTTCATTCACCCTATATTTTTATAGTTCTATACATTTCGTTGATTAATAGAAATTGTCTATTATTGTATATCAATGCCTCTTGTTGTATGTCTGATATATATTTTTTATATTTTTGGATCTCTTGCAATATCTCTGTGTATTTCCTTGTAATATCTCTACCTTCATTTTTTTCTAAAACTAATGTGGATCATTGTGGTCCATCACTTCACAAGAAAACTTGTTCTTGTAATATTCCACCAGTAGATGTGATTTCCAATCAACTGAAATCTCTGTGAGCGAACACATCTTTGGTTGTCTGGAAAGAGCATCGACTATTGCATTTTTCTTCCATTTGACATATTCGATGTCAAATTCATAGGACTTCAATTTTCTAACCCACTTCGGATGCCTTTCATTCAAGTTATTTTTCTTCATGAAGTGTCTCAAGTTGTTATGGTCTATTGTAACCACAAATTTCCCACCTACCAAATATTGTTGAAACTTCACCAAGGCATGCATGATAGTGAGCATCTCTTTGTCATAGATGGAATAAAGTTTCTCTCTCTCTGAGAGATTCCTACTCTTATATCCAATCAGATGCCTCTGGTTCATAGAAACTTCTCCTATCCCTTCACCGAATGCATCACACTAAAGTACAAAGGGCCGAGTGAAGTCAGGAAGTGATAAAACTAGGCAGGTGCTCATCACTTCGTTTATGTGATAAAATCTCTTATGATATTCTTTGGTCCATATAAAATATTGTTTATTTGTGAGGTATATGAGTGGTGTGGAATTTTATCCACCAAGTTTCACTAGGATGGACTTGCAGTTGATCCACTGAAGATCGAACAATCACATGTTCGAAACCAGAGTTCAGAAGTCCAGCCGGTCAAATATGACCACTTTTTTGCATTTCCATCCCCTAAGGAGAAATTGTAATAAGATGAAACTGACATGATTATTTAGTAAAATGCTTAGTATCCTAAGACTTGATCATTAACACATACTCTAGAGTGTTTTTTTTCACTTGTTAATTATTTCTTTCCTAAAATTCATTTTAGGCGAGTTACAATTTCTAAGTTTTTTCACTCACTACCTCCAAAGCTGGAGTGTGTACTCATGGTTAGGCATTAGCTTGGAAAATCTAAGTCCAGTGTCTAAATGTTTATATTACCATTCTAGGTCATCAATATTGAGTCATATGGAAATTGCGCTAAGTCCCCCTACGCTTTTTTTAATGTTTTTAACAATAATTTTTTTTTTCGTAAAACGAGATATTTTAATTGTAATTTAGTCATATGTTAAAAAAGTGGTACTATGAGGAATTATACACCTTGGGGGTATTCATTTTTGGACTAATAATACCCACTTTACCTAAGAACCCACTTTTGTGAGTAAAATTATTTATTTTAATCACTTAAAAAATAATTTTTCTCACAAAAGTCAATAAAAGAGATAAAAAAATCAGAAATATCAGTGAACCTACTTTTTGGGAAACATGTCTGGGACATGTTTTGAGTTGACTCTACCTTTATTTGAGTTAACCAAGAATTGTTGGAAAATTTGGAAGGTTATTGGGTGATTTGAGCTTGTTTTTTATTGAGTTGGGAGCTTCTACCAAGAGGAAGTTCGCCCCTCTTGAGGAGAGGTGGCGCATTCCAAGAGAGGGTTTCCCACTTATTGAGAGGTGGTGCCCTCTCCTCCCTTCATATCTCACATCTATTGGCTAAGTGGAGTTGGGAGAGAGGTGGAAACCCAACCTATCATACTTAACAAGCCTTTTCTCTCCATTTGGTGCACCCTCCTTACTTGGGAAGTGCACCCCTCTCCCTATTTATACAAGCATTCAGCCATTGTCATAGCTAGTTGGAGCTTTGGTGAAATTTCATGTTGATTGTATTGTAATCCATATTTCTAATTGCAATAAAAGGCTTTGGACGATACTACATGGTTTAAATCATTGTTGTGTGGATCTTCTATGTTCAAATTCTTATTGAGTTTTTTGCATTTAATTGTTAAATTTTGGCCTTGGAAGGGGAACTATCTCCCAATAGGATAGGAATTGAAAAGTTTGTTTTATTGATAATCCCATTGATTCATGTATGTTATATAGTTTGAATTTCATGTTTATTTAGCATAATATTCATGCTTTCATGCTCCTATATTATGTGACACCAATATTTTTAACCATCTTTTGCAAGAAGTCTTTAAGTTTTGCAGGATATCTCACTTAAAGGATAGGTTGAGAAAGTTAGCATCCTCCTTCCTTCAATATTGTGGTGAAAAACATAGTCCCTCAGTTTTCCACCAAAGAGGAGAGCCCATTTCCCAAATTTATCCAAGGGATCAAGCACTTTCTATCTCTCTCTCTTTCTCTCTCAAAATTTCATATTTTCTTATGGTTAATTTCTAATACATTTTAGATCTATCACATTGCAAGTTAAATTTATAAGTATATCTTATTTGTAGAAACATATGTTTAGATCTTAGCTTAGTTTCTAAAATTTAATATTTATAATAAATATGTAGCATAGGAAAGTCTCTTTTTTGCAAGTTCAATTCTAGTAAAATCTAAAATCTTGAAAGGAAATCTTTTACATTATGCTTAGTTTTCGGCGTTGTCTAGCTATTCTACGAAATGTTTTTTTTTGTCGGAATCCGGCGAAATAAATCTATATGAAATCACTATTTTTTGTTGTTTAAAATCCAATTTTGAATGCATAAATGGATTTATCATGCTGAAAAACCCCCAGGGCACTCGGATTATACAGAAATAATCACTCAAATCTGCAGATCTAACAATTTTCTCTCGGATTTCTAGCAAATGTCCCCAGAAAAAATCATCAAAGAACCTTCATTTCATAGAACATTTAGACTACATATTTGTTTTATATTTAGCAGTTATAATTGCTTCTAATTTGTTTCTCTTTAAAAGCATCAAAGACCTTAAGGAAGCAAGCTTTCTAGCTTGTTTTCCTTAGTTCATTTTTGCTAGTTTTCATAGATTTAACTTAAAAAAAAATTGGGGTTTTTATACCAACATCCAAAGACACTCTTAAAGTGTTTTTGGGCATAGTTTTTCATTGTTTGCTTGCTTTTTTGTGCATGTTTGTGAAAAAACAAGAGGAAACTCCAATCCCAATTTTGGCGTAATTGGAACTTCCGGAACCCCAGAAGTAACTTGTACCTAAATAAACCTTTAAAAAACTTGTAAAACTTGTTGATCCCTCATTTATAAGGATCACAATCCTCCCAAAAAATAGATCATTGTAACCGAAGCAATAAAAGAGTGGGCTACCTAGTGCCCAATTTTTTGTCCCCTCAAGGGAATTTGTGTCTTGTGGTGTGCTTGTTTGATTTTCAATTTTGCAATCATCACCTAAGGAAAGATCAAATTTATCACAAGCACCTCAAGCTTAGTTTAAATTTCATTTTCTTAGTTCAAAATTAGTTTAGATTTCATTTTGGGAAAGTAAATTTTTAATTTCTAGATTAGCTTTCATTTCTGCAATTTCAATTTCCGCATTTTAATTTGGAAAATAAAGAAATCCCCTCATCTCCCATAAGTAATATTTACATAGAAAAGAGGTTGGACAGTGTGGATTTAGTTTAATTAGGAAAATCATTTATTTTATTTCTATTTCATTTTGGTGAATAAACCCATACAATCAGCTCCCCGGTGTATGCTCTGAACCCTTGTGAGCCTAGCTCGACCTCGGGAACTCATCAAAACCAGGGTTGGTCGGTGTGGATATAGTTTAATTTAGGGAAATATTTAAGACTATATTGATTGTTTAGAAACACAAGAGGTTTTGTGTAAGAAATCTGGGGGGAACTTTGAGATCTAGGTTCTCCTCGTTGGATCTCTCACATTCTCTTGGGCTTGTATGCAAAATCAGAGGGATGCTCTCCTTGTTGGATATTCGACAAGATCAACCTCCATTATAAGGAATAGCCTCTTAGAGGCCACATCTAGAATATCTTTAATTTTCAGTACCACCTTGCACACATTGCACAAGTCACTTTCATATAAACATTAATAAACTTCAATTGAAAATATACAAGGAAATTTCATACGACGATCTTCATCTCAGCAGTGTTACACATATAGCAACATTTGGAACTAGTCTCATTATTTTACTTTTAATCCATTTGATTAAAGTATTTATATTTTCAAAGTATTTCCATTTATCTTGAAGTATCTCGTTTTCTTAAGGTTATTTACTATCAAGTATTTGTATCCATTTGGTTATCTTTCATGCAAGTATATTTTGATCTTTTTCATAAGAAATTATTGTGAATGAACTATATATGCTGCTAGTGAAGATTGATATTTGATTATCTTGTTCCTATTGCAATAAAATCCTAGAATACTAATTGTTTTTATATTTAGTTTTGAGCCTTAGTTTATTTTCTTCAGGGACTACCCCCATTGGCTTCACTAGGAGTTGGCCTAGATGGAGGAGTCGAGGATCAAGTGACAACACCTTGAATCGATACTTTCCCCCAAGGACACGCTAAGTGGATTGAATATTCCTTCCACATTCCCAAGGTGTATAAAAGAAACAACATTTTTTTCACCGTTGTTGGGGGTAAATCTTTCTATTCCCAGAATACGACCTTTGTTTTCCCTTTTGTTTTTCCTTATTTTTTTTATACTTATTGTTTATCATAAATAGACTCGATCATCTGGAGACTCCACTTAATTCCAATTTGACTATGTATTCTAAAATAATGAATTCAAAAGGCTTGCTTTATTTCATCCCTGAACCTGAAAAGGTTTATAGGAGAAGGTTAGCCAGAGTCTCTTATCATAGAATCCTTGATAATTAAGGATTAAAGTCCATTTATGATATTCACTTTCTTTTTTGTAATAATAATTTTAGTTTAGAAATGGATATATATGATCCTTGTGATTTTTCAACAATAAATCATTATCCTCTTGCAATACCAGAAAAAAACTATTAAAAATTTAACTAGTTTTCAAGGGAATGATCCTATAAATTCTAAAACTCATTTCAAATATTTTATGAGATGTATTAATAAATGGTGTGTTGCACATGATTATGAGGATGTTAAAATGAATTTATTTGTTTTATCTTTAGAATAAGATGTTTATGATTGGTATGAATATTGTGCAACTAATGAGTTCAAAACTCTTAAAGATATGTTAGATGCCTTCACCGAAAGATGGGGGAAGAAAAGAGATCACCGTCACCTATTAGCTACCCTCAATAAAATAAAGAAAAATGAGAATGAAACTATGGAAAAATACAACAAGAAGTTTAATGACTTAGTTTCAAGCTTTCACACAGATATCGATCCTCCAAATAATTCCATATTGATTTATTATATTGAGGCCTTTGGTGGAGAAATGAGATATCAGTTAAGAGATAAAGAACCCAACAGCCACAAAGTTTCTCAAGAAATGGCAACAAATATTGATAAAAATATGCAAGCATCGGGAAAGTCTAACCTTCCAAGTTTCACAAGGTGTAATACTTATAATAAGTTAGAGTCTAAAGACAAAGAAATAACATCGGATATTAAGTCTTCCTCATCATATCCCATCAAGGAATTAACATAAATGATCAAATCCATGGAATCTAACCATGCTTCCCAACTTAATGCAATGAAAGACAGATCGATTTCCATGGAAAGAAATAATGTCAATAGATTCCAACCAAGGAAAAATAATGAGAAGTGGAAGAAAAGAGTTCCCCCTCAAGATCAGATACCACCTAATCAACTAGAAACAACAAATATGGTCAATGATGAAGCCCCTCCATTTTGTAGAGATTGTGAGGAATTTCATGAAGAGTCTACTTGCCCATTATTTTGTCAAATTAATGAGCAAGGACTCCCTGAGACAAGCAACTACGTTGGAAATTCTAGAAGATATGACTTTATCAACAAACTCACAAAGTCACTGAAGATATATGGAATTAAAATAAAGAAACAAGTAATAAGAAAGACTATTTAAAGATTGAAAATGTGACTAGGATATATGGAGAAAATCCTACACCATCACAAATATTAGAAATGGAAAAGTATAAAGGAGTAACTTATCAAAGAAAGGAGAATGATAATGCTAGCAAGTCAAGTTAGAACATTCCTAAAGCTTCTACTCCTCTAGATACAGATTTGAGTGTTGATTTGGGTAGTTGGATATCCAATGCAAAGGTTTTGGTACATGTTTCAAAACTCATTAAGATACCCTCCTAGAAATTCAAGTTAATGAAAGCCATAGAGGGATATAATGAAATAAGTCTTGGGAAATATAGGGGAAAGTTTTGGATAAGCCTAAGAAATGTCATAACGATGCATGCGTAATTTTACATAGTATGGATTGGACAAAGGAAGATCACCCACCTTTCTTTGTATCCTTGATGATTAATGAACTTATTCTTCATAATTGCATGTGTGATTCAAGAGCTTCATCAAAAATAATCACCAAGAATGCCATGAACATGTTGAATCTAAAAGTAACAAGGCATTATCACAATGTATGTGACATGGATTCAAGGGAAGTTGAGACACATGGAATAATTTTGAATCTTCAAGTGAAGTTGGAAGCTTATCCAAATATCACCTTCCCCATGGATGTACTTGTTATCGATGTGCCAGATACATGGGGAATTCTTTTATCTAGAAAGTGGGTTGAAACTATGGGAATCACTATTCAAATGGACTTGTCTTATGCCACCATCCCATCCTCTGAAAACTCATTTGTGAAACTTTATAGGAAAAGGAACGAAAATTCCATGTCGAAGATCCTAAGGAGCCTACGAATGAGTTTGTTTATCACATGAGTGACATTGAAGATTATGAAATTTGTTCATCTTATCCACCAATTTTCACTAGGATGGACTTGCAGTTGAGCTGCCAAAGATTGAACAATCAATTGTTCAAGATTCAAAGTTCAGAAGTCTAGTCGGCCATTATGGCCCCTTTTTAGAATTTTACCATGTTTCCATACCCTGCGAGGCATTTTAATAAGATATGTTGCATGATGAACTTTGTAAAAAATTTATCCACCTAAGACTTAGACATGAGTTGTTACTCTGGAGTGTTTTTTTTTACTTGTTAATTATATTCTGTTGTCCAAGCAATTTATAATTTCCAAGTATTTTCACTTAATTTCTCCAAAGCTGGAGTATATACTCATAGTTATGCCTTAGCATGGTCATCTAATCCTAGTGTCTAATGTATATTACCATGCTAAACATCCTACTAGAGTTTTATGGAAATGTTCTAAGTACCCCTTAAGATTTTTTAATTTTTCTATTAATAAATTTTTATTTTTATTTTTCTGTAAAACAATTTTTTTTTAATTGTAATTTGAAATTGTATTAAAAAAATGGTGCTAGGGAGATTCATATTCCTTGGGGGTGCTCATTTTTTAACCTAGAGCACTCATTTTACCTAAGTTCCCACTTTTGTGAATGAAATTAGTGATTTTAATCACTAAAAAGTCAATTTTACTCACAAAACCAAAAAAAGACACAACAAATAAGAATTTCATAAATTTTAGCAAAGTTGTCGAAAAAATGTTTAAACATGTTTTTAGTTAAATAAATCCTAAAATGCTATGTGAAAACAAAAGGGAAGCAAAGGAAAGAATATTTGATATAGAGTTTGATTTTAGAGGCTTTTTAATTAAAGTTTATTTGATTTAAGAGTCTCCAAGAGGCAGTGTGCCCCTCTTGAGGAGAGGTGGCACCCTCTTGAAGAGAGATGCCAACCTCTTGAGAGGTTGCACCTTCCTCTTCCCCCTTGGCTTCACACTTTTCAACTATTTTTTGAAGAGGAGAGGTGGCATCCCTTAATCTACACTTTTTTGCACACACTCTCCCAAGTGGTGTGCCCTCCTTCTACAAGTGGTGCACCCTCCTCCTCTTAGATCTCCTCCCCCTTTTCTATATAATGGAGCTAAGTTCTCCCTTTGTAATTAGATTGGACTACCTAGAGTTATTTTTTTGTAATAGGGTTATAAGCTATTATGGAATAAAGATTTGAAGACTTTGGAGGCCACTTGTGGTGTAGTGAAAATGTGTGGATAATCTTCTCTTATGGTGATGTGTTGAGTATGGTAAATTTGTCTTTCTTGCAATTCACATTTTGTTGATTAATCCTCAATTAGTAAGATTTTAGTAAACTTGCTTGTATTACTAAATCTTGTTATAGCACATTGAAATCTGTGATTTCATGTTATTATTGGTTTAATCTCATTGATCCGGATTATTTTCAGCACGAAATGAGATCGGAGATATAATAAAGAAATGCACACAAATATCGCAGATATTCAATAATATAACATAAATGTATTAGAGATGCAACCATAAACATAGATATACAGTAATACATGATTTCTATTAATGAAAGAAATGTAAAGAGACTGTAAAAATACAGAGTGAAAGACTCACTAGAATGGTGGCAGCTTATCTCTGAGAAGAGATGTGACGGCTACTCGCATTCTCAAGAAGATGATTAAAATGAGGCTCTGAAGGCATTTTTACAATAAGTAGGAATTTCAAAAACCCTAGACATCCAAAAACCTAACCCTAGGAGATGAAGCGCCAAAAGTCATGTGGGCCCCGTTTGGGTAAGTGAGTACATCAACATCTCGGGGTTGTAACTTTTGCATACGATCTCCGTATTAGGCGTGTGATAGCTCATTGGAAAGGTATCATAGAGGAGATTCATTTTGGGGGCTCAATCATGCCTTCGTCTATCATTGAGAACCTCGATCTTGAAAAACCTTCATTTGGGCCCTCAAAATGGCCCCGGAAGTTAAAACCTGCTAAAAATAGTAAATTGCCAAAATTGCCAGAAAACTGTTTTGAGCCATCTGGAAAAGGTGGGTGGCCACCGATATCCACATGGATCAATCCTCCCTCCTTAGGAAGAAATGGTCTCCATTGCGTTGATTTCCCAGGGTAGAGGGAAAATCGTTTGTTGAATCTGCATCTTGGTGAGCTGCTTGTCCTGCTGGAGACATCGCACTACTCAATTTGTGGAAATATGTCACGAACCTATTGAGGTTGAGGTTGTTCAACAAGTCAAGATACATGAGAGGATGATGTGCAGAAGGAATCTTTGCACTTTGCTGTAGCGTTATTGACCTACTTCTGTTGGATAGAAGGTGCTTGGGGCAAGACTGTAGTGGTTGCAGTGTCCTTTTGTTCTCCTTTTCAACAGATTGTGAAGAAGCTGAATTTTGCAGATGAGATACTACCTTGCGACACTTTTTAGTTGGAATAGTAGTCGGAACTACCTTTGGTATTCTGTAGAGATGACCCCCCAAAGTAACAATGACACTACGGGGTCAAGACTCATAAACAGCATGGCATCTCCACATATATGGTTGGCCCAAGAGCACATCACAGACATCCAATGGGGAAACATCACATAATACCTCATCCTTGAAGGGTTGGATGCCATATGATAATTGACATTGTTGGCTGACATGGAGATCTCGTCCTTGGCGAAGCCACCCAATGTTGTATGGTTGCGGGTGTGGTGTTGTCGACAATCCCAATTGTTTGATGACCTCTGCTAAGATGAGGTTCTTCTGGCTTCCGCTATCAACAATAAAATGCAGTGGGGTCCCCTTCACCCACATATGTGAATGAAAAAGGTGCTCCCCCTCTTCAAGATCTCATGGTTCTTCTAGTTGAATTTCTACGGTTGCGACAATAGCAGTGGGGTCTGCATCAATGATCTGTCCTTTACCAGTATTTTCAGAATCAGATTCTGAATCAGGGTTCATCTCCTTGTCTTTGATCTCGGCCACCAATGACTTTTTTGAGCGACATTCATTGGTGTTGTGCCAAGGGCTTTTATGGAAATTGCACCATTTTTCGGTGTCCTTCTTTGTCTTCCCATGACCCTTATTTTCCTGTGTCTTGGACTAGTTTTCGGGAGACTGTTTGATAGGGTCATCTTTGTCATACTTTGGTTGTTGGGGATTTGCAGACCCAAACTCTCGTTTGTTCTAGTGCTTAAATTTCTTCTTAATTTTAATAGCATATCAATAAGCAGCACTGAGTGATGAGATGTCCAAAAAATCCATTTCAGTTTGGATGTATCTGTGTAGAGCCCCATGGTATTTCAGAACCAAATGTTGCTCGGAGTCTTTGATACCCAGCTTGGTGTGCAAGGTATGGAAGGTATTGGTGAACTCTGGAATTGCTTGGCCCCTCTTTTGCTGCAGTGTGGTCCATCTCATGCACTGGTCCTCATAGTTTCCAACAGGGTAATATTGTTCCTTTACCGCATCCACAAAAAAATCCCAAGTGGGATCGGCCCCATATATTCCAAACTCCTCTGTGGAACTTTTCTCCCATTAAGTTTCCCACCAATGTTTGACATGAGGGAGAGCTTTAAGGAGTGCGAAGGTGATCTTTTCTTTGTCGGAAAAATTGTGAACAGAGAAATAACCTTCTAGAAGAGTTAATCATTTTTCTAGGGCTTTTGCATCTATCTGTCCTTCAAATACAGGAATATCAAAATTAACTTGTACCTTGAAAGGCAAGGTTCCTCCAAAGTGGCCGATTGATGACTATGTGCCTGCTATTATCGGCAGGTGTCGAAGGATGTGGGAAAAATTCTCCATCATTGCATCCCTCTGTCGCGTGAGAGCTTGCTCAAGCAACACATTGATAGGATCGTCTGCTCCGTCATTTTTCTTTTCTTCCACCATTGAGGGTTTCTTGGGTGTGTGAGAACGATTGTCTTTAAGAGAGACAAGCTCGAGACCCAACTTGCTATACTCGGACCTCGTCGGGGACATGCACTGAAAAAATGATCAAGAGTAGCCTCCTCTGATACCACTGATCCGGATTATTTTCAGCACGAAATGAGATCAGAGATATAACAAAGAAATGCATAGAGATATCGCAAATATTCAATAATGTAACAGAAATGTATCAAATATGCAACCATAAACACAGATATACAGTAACACACGATTTCTATTAATGAAAGAAATGTACAGAGACTGTAAAAATACAGAGTGAAAGACTCGCTAGAATGGTGGCAGCTTATCTCTGAGAAGAGATGTGATGGCTACTCACATTCACAAGAAGATGATTAAAATGAGGCTCTAAAGGCCTTTTTACAATAAGCAGGAATGACAAAAACCCTAGACATCCAAAAACCTAACCCTAGGAGATGAAGCGCCAAAAGTCATGTGGGCCCTGTTTGGGTAAGAGAGTACATCAACTTCTCGAGGTCGTAACTTTTGCATACGATCTTCGTATTAGGCGTGTGATAGCTCGTTGGAAAGGTATCATCGAGGAGATTCATTTTGGGGGCTCAATCATGCCTTCAGATATCATTTAGAACCTTGATCTTGAAAAACCTTCATTTGGGCCCTCAAAATGGCCTCGAAAGTTAAAACCTGTTAAAAATAGTAAATTGCCAAAATTGCCAGAAAACTGTTTTGAGCCATTTGGAAAAGGTGGGTGGCCACTGATATCCACCTGGATCACTCATTTTTTCTAGATTTTATGTGTAGGAAGTGGATGCATCCACTATTTAACAATTTCTTTGCAAGATTGTATTAAGTTTGTAGGATCTCTAGTTTGGAGGAGTGGAAGATTCTAGCTTGAGCTTCCAACACCTTCAAATCCATTCAACTGGAAATATTTCCCTCTTCAATACATCAAGGAGACTCCATAGCCCAAGACTGGTTTCCATATGGCATTCTCTATTTCCTTTCTCACCTTTTTTCTAAATCTTATTTTGGTTACTAACTTGCTTGTTATTTCTTAAATCTAGATATGATTTTAAATATTCACTTGTCTAAGTTAGCAAGCAAGAAAGAAAGTTAGATCTAGATTTCATTTTTCATTTCATCATTTTAAACTAGATCTATCTCAAGAAACTTTACTTTAGCAATCTTTTCACTTCTAAATTTTCAAAGGCTAAAAGTAAGTTTGTTTCAAAGTACTTTCAATTTCATATTTGGAAACTTTAGTGCCTTTATATTGATGTTTTAAAACAGCTAACAAAGACCCTAAGGAGACAAGTTTTTTAGCTTGCTCTTCTTCGTTCATTTTGCTCAATTTATAGTAGTTTTACTTAGTCATTTTTGGGCTTTCATAATAATAACCAAAGACACTTACAAAGTGTTTTGGACCATATTTTTTCATTGTCTTCTTCCTGTTTTTTGCAGGTTTTCTAACATATAGGAAGATACTCTACTGAAATTTGGCGGATTTGGAGCATCTGGGAGCACCCCATTCTTCAATAAAAATTTGTAAAAATTTGTAAACACTTGTGACCCTCCTAATGAATGGTCACAATTCATTCCAAAAAATATATTTATAATCTCATTAATAAAATCAGTGGGTCTACAAGATCCCACTCTTCACCCTAGAGGGAACAGTGTTTTGGTGATTGTCTCATTTTTTGCAATTTTAGCTTAGATTCATTTTTCACAACTAAGGTGTTATAACCCTATGTTTCATAGGATCAACTGGTGACTGGAAAATTTTCACTCATGGTGTAATTTGGTTGTAAATAATATTTCATCTTTGCAAATTATTTTCAAAAGAAAGAAAAGAAAAAGAAAGAAAGAAAAGAAAAAGAAAAGAAAAGAAAAGAAAGAAAAGAAAACAATGAAAGAGGGAATAAAATAAAAAGGGATAAGGCCCCATGCAATAATAATGACTTGATCCATACAGTTTAATCATGGTCAAGTCTTTTTGAATTTATGATGATACGATTAGTGAATAAAACTTGGCTAAATTGTTTAATCTTAGCTAAGCAGATAGGTTGGTTAGTGAATAAAATTGATCAAACTGTTTAAACTTGATCAAATAGCCCCAGGATAGAATAATTTTTATCCCAACAATCTAATCTGGGTTAAATGTGTTAGGTAAATAGGTTAGAACATAGGTTAGTTGGCTTTCCTTCAATAAAAAAAGCATGATGTTGAATGAAATTATTTGTTTGATGTTAGAAGGTTGTGTTCTAACCCCTTGGTGGAAAAAAATGAAAAGAAACAACGCAAAAAACCCACAAAATGCCACTATCCTAAGTTTCAGCAATAAAATGTGTTTCATGCTCCATGATTAAAGGGTGTGCCAAGATCAACGACTAAGCAAACAACGCTCAGATCTACGACTGACAAGAGATATCGAACCCCCTCGACCATTCTATCTTTAATGGTGGAGGGGGTGGGGTCCTATATGGTGGTTTTTCCTGGCGAGCTCCATCCTAACGTGGAGCAAATTTGTTACGTCAAACCCCCCTTTCTCTAAACCAGTTACTTCCTACCCCCCCTCCGACATACCACCATACCAGCCTTGCTATACCGCCTCTGATGCATGACAACACACTCCACTACCGTTGTTTGCAAGTCATGCGACTTTACTTTGTCAGCGTACCTCGTCCACCACTCATCTGCCACATGTCACATCCCCTCCACTTGATACCCTCCACATCACCCTCACATGCCCTTAACCCATCACTTGTTCATCACCTCACCCCCAGATATCCATTGGTCATTCAAAGCATCCAAGTATACCCGTTAGGCTGCAGAATGGTCCACCAATACCCAACGGTCAACCGTTCACCTGTTTTAAATCCCGTGTCTCTGCCATTATCGCATTGTTCACACTTTCCACATACTAGAAGCTCACTCCCCCCGCCATTTCATTCAGTGACCAAGATAAAGCAAATTTCTCACTAACATTTTTTGTTTCAAATTACAGGTAAGAGTTGAATTCATGGCGCAAAAATCTAAGCAATCATAGGTCAAGGAAAATCCATTCCTCCCACCTCTTTTCAATCCCGACCAAATTCCTCTGGCTAACAAAGACTACCTAATCTCAAATCCTAGATGTGAATTCAATTTTTTCGAATTGCATTCATGGTTTAGAGACACCTTCCTGGATCAAAGTGACGAGATTCAACTCTGGGAGTCCAATATCCCACTGTATCTTTTTCCCCAAATTCATCATTTTCCTGAGTTCGCCCTCAAGTGTCGGGCGCATTATCTCCCCGATCAGAGAGCTATCTTTTCATCGTCTGGAGAGACACTTTTCACTATCACACCGAGGCCATTAAACAGATGATGAAAATACCAAGAGTCGAATCCCCCTCTACTTCGAATCCCCCCTCTACTTTCACCATTGAAGTTCTAACTGAAATGTACCAAAATTTATCCTTTCCCCAGAGAGCACAGATTTTTGAGTTTTTCCTTCCACAGAATGCCCAATTCCCCAAGAAAAATCCCCCCTAACATTCTTCCATGTTTTCAAAAAAAGGTAATCAAGTCATTTCATCGTTATGTTGTTTGATCGGGTACTATTCAGACGAATGGGTGGATGAACCCATCCTGAGTTTCTTGTCCATTTTCTGTGCCGAAGAAAATGCCACCACCCAATTCGACTACAACAGTTTTCTAGCTGAGAACATGCATGAGAAACTTTTCAAATTTCCCACAGAGGGCATGTTTCGGTATTCTTCAATACTGGCTTACATGTTCATGTTATTTCAAGCAGATAAGTTCTTATTCCCCATGCAGAAACTAGACCAGGATGGCAAACCACAGCCTGCCACCGCTTGGACTTCATTACTAAGAAAAAACTCCATAGTGTTTAATTTCAAGCAATTCATTGAGCAGTTTTACCACCTAGTGGTAATCATGCTCAGTGGTAGACAAGAACCGAGGATAAATCAGGAGATACAAAGAATTTTACACCTCTCGGACCTCGCCAAGACTGGACACTGGTATCTGTATCAGAATCACACGTAAATCAGAATGTATAGATGTGAGTTGGCTCCTTATAAGCTTCCCAGATATGTACCTATTAGGATATTCGCCTTGAAATACATCAGGAAAATGATCAATTCAGATGACATACATTTTGTAGCTTTGAAGAAGAAACAACAGTTGATAATTAAAGGGAAGATAGGATCCTTTATCTGTAACAGTCGAGCTACCAGGGAAGAGGCAAACAAGCTACTAAAGGAAATGAAGTTTGGCATCAGTTTCCCTTGGCACTATGATCCATGTGGGATTATTGCACAAATGAGATTAAGGAATAAAATTTCCCCATATGCTCCTATTCCCAAACCAGAGATCGAGAAATTTATGAACCAAACATTGTGGGAGGTGAACAATCCAGAAGACGTTGAACAAAAATCTCCTCCAACCATTTTTTCACAGACCACTACTCCACAGATACCAAAGGAGAAAAGGCCCAGAAAGGATGCCTCCCCTTCAATTAATGAAGTCTCAACAAAGGATTTCCAGGTGTACAAGAAAAGGCCCAAGACTAGTCATACAACTGACAGGTTGGGAGAGGAAGAGACCCAGTCTACCACAGTAGTTGAGGGAGAAAAATCACCATTGTTCTCAAGTAATCAGTATATGATGTCCACTTCTTCTTCAAAAAAGTAGATTGATACCACTTTGACCACCCAACCATCATAAGGGTCTGCAAAACTGAGTATCTTTGAGAAATATGATTTAATCAAGAAGAAGAACGAAATGTTGACAAATAACACCTATGCTCAATTCTGGAAAAAAACATCAACAACACAATATAGATTTATCTCTGCTTTTGATACAGAAAAAGGGAGAATGCACATGGTGTTTCTACAGGCATAGGTGCCCCATCCAAAGGAAATAACTGATTACAAAAGTTCAACACTTGATTTTGATGCCAAGAAAGTACATCCAGCTGATCAAATGGATTTGCACAAACAGATTGGAGAAATGGTTTTCTCAACATTGGAAAACACTTCCACAACTGCTGCAAAATTATAGGTTTCTTTGAACAATGTTCAGACTCAACTAAAGCTAGAGAAAGTGTCATATTTTGCAAAAGATAACAGGATCAAGTCTTTAGAAGAGTTCATACTTAAATTTGGGTATGACCCCTCGAATGTGAAAGTAGCTGAAGAAATGTTGAAGAAAAAGAATGCTGACATAGCCTCCTTGAGAAATCAATGAAAACTGTCAGCTACTGAAGACTCACAAACCAAAGAGATGGCAGAGACAGAGGGTCAAAAAGAATAAATTCTAAAGTTGATCATGGAACAAAACACACAGATCAAAGAGATGGAGGTTGAGCTAGAAATACGAGTAAAGGAAAAAGAACAAACAGATCCCATGGAGGTCATCCCATTAAGTGCAATTCCCCTCACAGGAGTTAGCACAATGACAACATCAGCAACCACCACTACAAAACTTCCATCATTTTCCCCAGTGATAGTTCTAGAGACATCTGAAGATCTAGCAAAGTCAATGGAGGAAATGACTTTACAAGGAGCAGAAATTAAAAAATTGCAACAAGAGATGGAGCATCTCTAGAAGCTTAAATCTTCTTTCCATGCCAGCTACAACACTAAGAGGCACACATCAGAAAAACTGAAGCAGGAGATGCAACAGCTTCAAAAGAAAACTGTTGTGGGAAAAACACTAGCAGAAGCCAAGGAGAATATTTGGATGGATATCTCAAAATCCATGATAGAAATCTGGACCCTCGTGTAGATCATGTTTGAGCAACATGAATTGGTGTTAAGGAGTAGGTAGGCCATCGACAGGATCAAGGGAGAGTTGGGAGAAATGCCCACAGAAGAAAATGAAATCATCAAGTTTCTAAATTCAAAGACTAAGTACAAGCTTGAAAGTATTTAAATTGAGGATAGGACTGAGACTATCCTCGAAGTTAAGAAGGTCCTGACCAAAAGAGGATTAATGTTTCAATTGGAAGAGAGAGCCCAGAACATGGATATCAGAGTTCAAAGATTCTTCAACAAGATTGACTCTTTGCAGAAGAAAGGCCTTCCCAGTTTACTGGTTTTAAATGGCAAACTAATGACCTTGTCAGACTACAAGAAAAATATTGCCATGGTGGCAAAGGATAGCTCAAATTTTTCAGGAATACAAGGTAGCATAACAGGTAAGGCATTTTCAGAGACTCTGCAATTAGACCTCTGTATCCAACATGAAATCAGGTATATTTTCATCACCAAACCAACTTTTGTCAAATATACAGAAATGGATGAAGTCTACAGAAGATTGCTAAAAGTCACCATTCGCGGTCAACAGAGATGGGAGGATTTGTGCACTCTGATCGAGTGAGTGATAAGGTGTAAAATCCAAGTTAGCATACATAACATTCAAAGTCAAGTTGATGACTCACCAACAACCTTCCCCAAAATCAGCACAAAGAATCCAACAGATCATTAGCAGTTCCTACAATTTTGTATTATGTTATCTAGTTAGTTAGCTTTGGATTTTGACACATCTTGATCATTAATGACATAATCGATTGTAATATTTTCTATAAATACTTCAAGTTTCAAAGTACTCAGGGTTGATCTTTACACCCAAGCAAGTTGTAAGCACTGTAATCTTTCTCAATAGATCTACCAGTAATAAAAAGGATGTTTCACAGGATTCCTGCGTGTTAACTGTTGGTGATATTTACTCCTCTTCATTGAATGGTTTTTTTGTCTTCGTAATCATTTATGTTTTCTATATCTGATCATTTAAAAGAATTTATAGTTGCATAATTTATCTTTGT
The DNA here is from genome assembly GCA_009831015.1 of Picea engelmannii. Classification (NCBI taxonomy): domain Eukaryota; kingdom Viridiplantae; phylum Streptophyta; class Pinopsida; order Pinales; family Pinaceae; genus Picea; species Picea engelmannii. Next base: position 172,957 of record ML804533.1, on the reverse strand, counting down.
ATACTTTGTTTCTAGCTTTTAAAGATCTAAGTGTTTGTCTTATGATGTTATGATAAATAAATTCTTAAATGCTTCTTTATTTTAACTGATTATCTCATCTTTTATGCTATCCATCATTTACTCTAAAGGATCCAACAGTTGCATTATCCTGCCCTATGAAAATACCTTATAAAATCGATTCTTTGGTCTCAAACTTTATAAAACAAAACCCATAGCCCAATGGATGCGTAAGAAATATTTCATCCATTTTTATAAAACAAACAACACAGTCTTATTCATTTAACTAGCCTAATATCTGAAAACCTGAAACATAGATAAATCTTACAGAGAGATCCCTCTCTGAAACTGGCAGAGCTAGATACCAGTTTTGAAGTGGTTGGATAAAGTTACCTCTGATAAATTTCTTCTACCTCCCAACAACCTCTGGGAATTTACAGAGCGATAACATAGTGGTGACCATACCGGGGAACTGAACAAACTTTTTACCCTACGATTTATTTTCCCTAGACAAAGAAAACTTATTTCTGAACAAATCATAAAATCTAAACTTATAAAGAGATAATGTTTAGAGGTTGTTAAATTTTGTATGTAATTAGTTTTAAAATCTCTTAAAAAATTAAAATTATGGCTCCTAAAAGAGTTTTTACTAGATCTCATCCAGATCCAGAACCTGCAACAGCAATAGACAATCCCGAAAAATTACTCAGAAAGAAAAACTCTACAGAGGGTTTCGGGAGTCACAGTCCTCTTCATAGGTCCCCTTCTCTCCCAGAGAAGTTGGTCCCCCTTCAGGATCTTGAGTTTGGCATATCTTTTGAACAAAGCCTTTTTAGAACAAAATCCGACGGCTTTGTAAGTGAAATAGTTTTAGATCAAACCATCCTACAACCCAGGACCCCTGAAATACTTTCTCCTAGGGCAGACGTTTATCAACGATTTCTTCAGGAATTTTACAAGTTATAAGATCTATTTGTGAATATTGATCAAGCATTAGACCAAGCTAACTTCCAACAGTCAGTCGAACTTTTTGCCTTGACTATTGCTGCAACTTCTATTAAACCTAAACCAACTCACGTTTTTTCTTCCAGCCCTTCATTTTCCACAACTTCTGTCACTTCCCCTCCAATCACACAAGTTTTTGTTCAACCCCCTCCACCAATCATGGCAGCAACATATGCTCCATTAGTGTTGGCCACTCCTTTACATGCCATGCCCCAAGACTATCAAACCAGACTTCCTCAGTTTGATGGTACTGGTCCTCTATGTTGGGGACCTATAATCATAGGTAACTCGATTCTTCGACTGTTGATTTGGTATTTCTCTCGTGATGACGAAGTCTGGCTTGGTTGACCCTGTTTCTCAACTCCATTCATTTTGCTCGATCCCCCATCACCCTGCTGCATCCTTCATCCACGTTGCGCCCACTCTCCCTTGTCTTTTTGCCCCGTTGACTACCTCTCGCCCGCCACCCATTCACGAATAAATGAACTTAGGATAAAAGGAAAAATCAAATAAGTTAATTAGATTAATTGATAATGTTAGTAATTAGTAAATAGGTTAATAAAGATAGGGTAGTTAGACAAAAAGCTAGATTAAAATCTTGTTAGAAATTAATTAATCAATTAAAAATTAATTTAGTTAATTATTAATTACTTAATTAATTAATAGTTAAACTCATTGATTGTATAGGTTAACAATGTTGCCTCCTCTCCTTGACATTTCGGTCTACTGAAAAAACCTAGTAGCGGCGGCGGCAGAGAAGGCGAGGGTTTTCGGGCTTCGGCCTGGTCTTCCAGCGCTCCACAGGCCCGCTGGCCTCCTCTCGAACTACTCCAGACGCCTCAAGACAGATCCGGCCATTCGTAGATGTCTTCCCGGGTGGCTGCACCTGCAGCTGATGCGCCCCCTCTCGTGGCTGCGTCCTCCATGGCGGCCGGCGCCCCCACTGCTCCTGCTCGTGCCTCTTCAGCCAATCCCGATGGGGGATGCTCCGCCCGCCCTCTACCAGATCTGGGTCCCTCTTTGGGACGTACGGG
>ML804533.1:149912-161533 GCA_009831015.1 Picea engelmannii | reverse complement strand
AAATATCTTATGTCGAACCCCCCTTGCTCTAAACCATTTACTACCTACCCCCCCTCCAACATACTGCCATACCATCCTTGCTATATCGCCTCTAATGCATGACAACACACTCCAATACCATCGTTTCCAAGTCATGCGACTTTACTTTGTCAGCGTACCTCGTCTGCCACACGTCACATCCTCTCCACTTGCTACACTCCACATCACCCTCGTACGCCCTTAACCCATCACTTTCCCAGCAGCTCATCCCCAGATATTCGTTGGCCATTCAAAGCATCCAAGCATACCCGTTAGGCTGCGGAATGGTCCACCGATCCCCAACAGTCACCTATTCGCTCATTTTAAATCCCATTTCTCCACTACTATCACACTGTTCACACTTTCCACAAACCAGAAGCTCACTTCCCCCACCATTTCAGTCAGTGACCGAGATAAAGCAAATTTCCCACTAACATTTTTTGTTTCAGATTGCAAGTAACAGTTGAATTCATGGCACCAAAATCTAAGCAATCATAGGTCAAAGAAAATCCATTCCTCCTACCTCCTTTCGATCTCGATCAGATTCCTCTGGATGACAAAGACTACCTAATCTCAGAGCCCAAATGTGAATTTGATTTTGCTGAATTGCATTCATGGTTCAGAGACACCTTCCTCGATCAAAGTGAAGAGATTCGACTCTAGGAGTCCAATCTCACACTGTATCTTTTTCCCCAAATTCATCATTTTCCTAAGTTCACCCTCAAGTGCCAGGCGCATTATCTCCTTGATCAGATAGATATTGTTTCATCGTTTGGAGATACCCTTTTCACTATCACACCCAAGGCCATTGACCAGATTATGCAAATACCCACAGCTGAATCCCCCTCTACTTTCACCATTGAAGTTCTAAATGAAATGTACTAGAATTTGTCCTTTCCTGAGAGAGTGAAAATTTTCGAGTTTTTCCTTCCACAGAATGCCCAATTCCCCAAGAAAAATCCCCCTACCATTCTTCCATGTTTTCATAAAAATGTAACCAAGTCATTTCATCATTATGTTGTTTTCTCGGGTACTATTCAAATGAATGGGTGGACGAGCCCATCCTGGGTTTCTTGTCCATTTTCTCTACCGAAGAAAAAACCACCACCCGATTCGACTACAATAGTTTTCTAGCTGATAACATGCATGAGCAACTTTTCAAATTTCCCATAGAGGGCATGTTCCAATATTCTTCAATACTGGCTTATATGTCCGTGTTCCTTCAAGTATATAAGTTCTTATTCCCCATGTAGAAACTAGACCAGGATGACAAACCACAGCTTGCCACATCTTGGACTTCATTACTAAGAAAAAACTCCACATAGTTTAATTTCAAGCAATTCATTGAGAAATTTTACCACCCAGTGGCAAGCATGCTCAGTAGTAGACAAGAACTAAGGATAAATGAGGATATCCAAACAATTTTACACATCTCGGACCTTGCCAAGACTGGAGACTGGTATCTGTATCAGAATCACATGGAAATCAAAATTTATGGATGTGAGTTGGATCCTTATAAGCTTCCCAGATATGTACCTGTTAGGATATTCGCCTTGGAATGCATCAGGAAAATGATCAATTCAGACGACATACATTTTGTAGCTTTGAAGAAGAAACAATAGTTGAGAATTAAAGGGCAAATAGGATCCTTTATCTGTGACAGTCAAGCTGTTGGGGAAGAGGCAAACAAGCTACTAAAGGAAATGAATTTTGGCATCAGTTTCCCTTGGCACTATGATCCATGTGGGATTATTGCATAAATGAGATTAAGGAATAAAAGTTCCCCATATGCTCATGTGACCAAACCAAAGATCGATAAATTTATGAACCAAATAGAGTGGGAGGTGACCACTCTGGAAGATGTTGAACAAAAATCTTCTCCAGCCATTTTTTCATAGACCACTACTCCACAGATACCAAAGGAGAAAAGGCCCAGAAAGGATGCCTCCCCTTCAATTACTAAAGTCTCAGCAGAGTATTTCTAGGTGTACAAGAAAAGGACCAAGACCAGTCATACAACTAATAGGTCAAGAGAGGAAGAGACCCAGTCTACCACAGTAGTCGAGGGAGAAAAATCACCATTGTTCTCAAGTAATCAGCAGATTATGTCCACTTCTTCTTTAAAAAAGCAGGCTGATACCACTTTGACCACCCAGCCATCAGAAGGGTTTGAAAAACTGAGTATCTTTTAGAAATATGATTTAATAAAGAAGAAGAACGAGATGTTGACAAATAAAACCTATGATCAATTCTGGAAACAAACATCAACAACACAACATAAATTGCTCTCTTCTTTTGATACATAAAAAGGGAGAATGCACATGGCGTTTCTGCAAGCACAAGTGCCCCATCCAAATGAAATCATTGATTACAAAAGGTCAACAATTGAGTTTGATGCCAAGAAAGTACATCTAGCTGATCAGGTGGATTTGGACAGACAAACTGGAGAAATGGTTTTCTCAACATTGGAAAATGCTTCCACAACCACTGCAAAATTACAGGTTTCTCTGAACAATGTTCAGACTCAACTAAAGCTGGATAAAGTGTTATATTTTGTAAAAGATAATAGGATCAATTATTTAAAAGATCTAGTACTTAAAGTTAGGTATAACCCCTTGAATGTGAAAGTAGATGAAGAACTGTTGAAGAAAAATAATGCTAACATAGCCTCCTTGAGAAAGAAATTAAAATTGTCAGCTACTGAATAATCACAAACCAAAGAGATGGCAGAGACAGAGGGTCAAAAAGAAGAAATGATAAAGTTGATCATGGAACAGAACGCACAGATCAAAGAGATGGAGGTTGATCTGGAAAGACTAGTAAAGGAAAAAGAACAGACAGATCCCATGGAGGTCATCCCATTGAGTGTAGTTCCCCTCACAGGAGTTAGCATAGCGACAACATAAAAAACCACCACTGCAAAACTTCCATCAACTTCTCCAGGGATAGTTTTAGATACATCTGAAGCTCTAGCAAAGTCGATGGAGGAAATGACTTTACAAGGAGGAGAAATTAAAAAATTGGAGCAAGAGATGAAGCATCTCCAGAATCTTAAATCTTCTTTCCAGGCCAGCTACACCACTGAGAGGCACACATCAGAAAACCTGAAGCAAGAGATACAACATCTACAAAAGCAAATAGTTGTGGGCAAAACACTAGCAGAACCCAAGGAGAACATTTGGATGGATATCTCAAAATCCATGACATAAATCTGGCCCCTTGTGTAGATCATGTTTGAGCATCATGAATTGGTAATAAGGAGAAGACATGCCATCGACGGGATCAAGGGAGAGTTGGGAGAAATGCCCATAGAAGAAAATGAAATCATCAAGTTTCTAAATTCAAAGACTAAGGACGAGCTTGAAAGTCTATAAATTGAGGACACGGTCGAATCTATCCTCGAACTGTTAAGAACCAAATATCAATATAGCATAGAAAAACCTCATAATAAGTACTCAATGCCTTGAAAAAGAGATAATTTCAAATAATAAGCCTCTTCGAGGGGGAAACCTCCTTTTACCCCACATAAATGTTCAAGTACAAGATGATTCAAAATGAAAATGTCTCCTTGGTATATATAGGAGACTAGGAGGTATAATTACAACTAATGGAATAAATCCAACATAAATAAAATAACATTACTAATGTAATATGCCCCAGTTAAGGGGTAATGAGCCAATATTAGGGCTTAACATGCCCCTCCCCTTGAGATAAGTGTTTTCCGTAACGCTTGAGTAACTCTGGATGCTTCTGTATAAAAGACTCATCTTCCCAAGTGGAATCTTCAGCGGGTAGTTTCCTCCATTTAATGAGATACTCTAAAAGGGATCTATTCCTCAGCTGGAGAATTCTTGTGTCAGTGATGGCTTTAGGCTCCAATATGATTTTTCCTTCCTTGTCAAGTTCTATCAATATAGTTTGAACTAGGATCTTGTCACCTATAACCTTGTTTAAGAATGAAACATGGAAAACTGGGTGTACTCATGAAGATGTAGGCAACTCCAATTTGTATGCCATAGTACCAATCTTTTGCAACACCTTCTAAGGGCCATAGTACTTTGGTGATAATTTATTATCTTTCTTGTCTTGCTTGAGGGACATTTGTTTGTATGGTTGTAATCTTAAAAACACCCAATCCTCTACTTCAAAACTTCTTTCACTGCGGTGTTGATCTGCTTGTTGTTTCATGCAATTTTGTGCCATGGTCAGGTTGTCCTTTAAGATTTGGAGAACTTGTTGTTGATTCTCGATGTGATCTTCCACTGCTTGAACCTTATATTTTTATTTTAGAGAAGAAGTGATGGAAGGAGGGTGGTATCCATAGAGTACCATAAATGGTGTCAATTTTGTTGCAGTATGAAAGGAAGTGTTATACCACCATTATGCCAAGGGTAACCATTTGAACCATTGTATTTGTTTATCATAGACAAAGCAACGAAGGTAGCCTTCTAGAAATTTTTTCACTATCTCGGTTTGTCCATCAGATTGAGGATGATAGGATGAGCTATGATCCAATTGAGTACCCAAACAAGAAAATAATTTTGTCCAAAAATGTCCAGTGAAGATGGGATCTCTATCACTTACAATAATCTTTGGGCTGCCATGTAGCTTTTGAACTGTCTCAATGAATGTGGTGGCAACTGTACTATCTTTGAAGGGATGAGAGAGTGCACAAAAGTGTGCATACTTGGTCAGTCTATCAACAATCACCATGATGGCACTCTTTCCTTCAGACTTCGGTAACCCTGTGATGAAATCCATGGAAATCTCCTCACAGCACTGACTTGGGATGGCTAATGGTTGTAAAAGACCTGGAGTCTTAATTGTTTCCACCTTGTTTTGTTGGAAAACCAAACATTATGCCACAAACCTTTGAACATCAGTTTTAAGGCCATCCAAAAAAAAATCCTTGTTAACCCTATGGTAGGTTTTCAAAAATCCTGAGTGCCCTCCTACTGGAGAGGTGTGTAATTCCAATTGTACCTTTTGTTTGAGTTGGGATTTCTTACATAAATATAAGCGATCTTTGTACCATAGTGAACCATTTTTCCATGTAAATGTATCTGATGCACTGGAATCCTGCTGCAACCTTTGAATGAGAGTCCACACTTTTTTGTCATTCTTCCATTCATCCCTTGCTTCTATTATCCAATCAGGTTGGATGATCAAGATAACACAGAGAAAGGCTTCAACATATTCATCCTTTCTTGAGAGTGCATCTGCCACAACATTTTGCTTCCCCTTTTTATAGACGATTTCAAAATCATAACCCAATATCTTGGTTACCCATTTTTGTTGTTCTTCTGAAGATAGTCTTTGCTCCAAGAAGTATTTAATACTATCATGATCTGTTTTGACCTTGAAGTGCCTACCTATTAGGTAAGGACACCATTTCTTCAATGCATATAGTATTGCCACCATTTCATTCTCATAAATGGGTTTGTGTAAGTCCTTTCCCTTGAGTGGTTGAATTTCAAAAGACAGGGGCCTTCCTTCTTGCATTAGGACAACACCAATTCTATTTCCCGAGGCATCACATTCCACAATAAAGGTTTTTGTGAAGTCTGGAGTGGTCAAGACAGGAGCTTTGTACATCACCTCTTTAAGTTGTTCAAAAGCTTTAGTTGCCTCTGGAGACCATGAAAATGCATCCTTCTTAGTTAGTTCCGTTAAAGGTGCTACTATTCTTTCATAGTGCCTAATAAACTTGTGGTAGTAACCTGTCAAACCTAAAAATCCTCTAAGATTCTTTAATGTTTTGGGAATCGGCCAGTCCATCATGACCTTAATCTTGTTAGGGTCTACCTTGACACCTTCAAGAGATACAATATGACCCAAATACTCTACCTCCTTCACTCCAAAGAAACATTTGGATGGTTTGGCATATAGTTGTTGCTCCTTTAGTAGTTGTAGCACCTTGTCAACATGTCGCACATGATCCTCCCAAGACTTGTTATAGATTAGTATATCATCAAAAAATACTAACACAATTTTTTGAAGGGCGGGCTTGAAAATGGAATTCATCAACCCTTGGAATGTGGAAGGTGCATTTGCAAGGCCAAAAGGCATGACAAAAAATTCATAATGGCCTTCATGAGTTCGGAATGTTGTTTTTTGGATATCTTCTTCCTTCATTCTAATCTGATGATACCCTGAACGAAGATCCAATTTTGTGAAATATATTGCTCCATGTAGTTCATCTAACAATTCATCAATGACGAGAATGGGAAACTTATCTTTAATAGTGATCTTGTTCATCTCTCTATAATCTGGACACATACGCCATGAGCTATCTTTCTTGAATACCATTACCACTAGTGCAGAGTAAGAACTTTGGCTAGGTCTAATAATGCCATCCTCTAACATTTCTTCAACCATTCGCTCAATTTCACTCTTATGGGCATAAGGGTATCTGTATGGCCTGATGTTAGGAGGAACACTCCCAAGAATTAGGTGAATTTCATGATCATGATTTCGAGTGGGTGGAAGACCTTTGGGAATATCTTCAAATACTTTGGAAAGTGTATCAATGATCTCTTGGAGATCTTGAGGAATAGATGGCTTAGATGTTTGAACATCTAGTGAGCATAGTTGTGCAATAATGCCTTGATGGCCCTTTTTCAATAATTTTTTCATGCCATTAGAGCTTATCACCTTACTGGGTTTCCCTGTGATACCTCTTAACTCAATTTCTTTTCCTTCCAATGAAAATTTCATGAAAAGTTCTTGAAAATTAAAATCCATTGTTCCTGATGATTGTAACCATTGGATTCCTAGTACAATATCAGCACCACCCATGGGTATAGCAATGATTGGACTATTCATTACATATTCCTCCATAGTAAGATTGAGCTTATTTCATTTTCCTGAGTAATTGATAGTTCCTCCATCTGCAATCATTACTTGAAATTCTAGTGTTGGATATACAAAGAAATTGAGACCTTTGGCTAATTCGTAGTGAATGAAATTATGAGTACTGCCAGAATCAATTAGGACTATTACCTTTTTATTTTTGATGTATCCTTCGATCTTGAGGCTTTGAGGAGTGCTAATTCCAGCCAATGCATTACACGATATTGTGGGAGTCAACTCTTCAGACGAAATTGCTTCTACATTTTCATCTTGAGATGGTTCTTGTTCTTCTTCTTCTTCCTCTTCACAATCTATGTAGAATAATTTCTTCTCACCGCACTTATGTCCCTTACTATACTTATTGTCACAATTAAAGCATAAAAATTTTTCTTTTCTTTCCTCCAATTGTTCAGGTGTCAACCTTGTAGGTTGAGGTGTTTTAGAAGAAGGAGCATTATTCTCTCTATAGATGGTAGGATTGGTCCTTCTAGTAGCCATAGCCATATTTTTACTTTCAACATTTCTTGCCACCCTAAATGCATTCTCCAATTATTTGGGTTCCCAAAGGCGAACCTCATGTTGAATGTTATCCTTTAAAGTTCCTATGAATACATCAATCAAGTGCTCATCTGGAATATTTGTTACCTTTATATTCAATCGTTGGAAGTTCTCAATGTGATCTGTAACCGAACCCTTTTGCTTGAGATTTATTAATTGGCTAAATAAGGTATTCCTCCTTGTATCCTCATAGTATGCTATCATTTCTTCCGTGAAAATTATCCAAGTGGCAAGTGATTTGCGAGAAAAAAGCCATCGATACCATACAAATTCATTGGGTTCTATATATAAAGAAGAAATTTGTACCTTTTGTGTTTGTGGAACATTATGTAGATCAAAGAATTGCTCCATCTAAAGTATCCTTGTGATTGGGTCCTTGCCATCAAACTTCCTCATATCGATCTTAGGAACGTGGGTGGTCTTCAACCCAAAGTTGGAGTTTCTCCATTCTGGATTCACCTTCCTTGTGTCCTCATCATGACTTTCATGGGATACATTTTCACTTTCAGGTGTCCTCTCTATTAGGAAGTGTTTCAATCCTTCCATGATTTCCCCTTTTAAACCATCCATCTTAGTATTTATTGCCTCAAACTTAGCTTCCGTTGAATTCATCATCTCTTGTAGATCAACTTTTGTTACTAACTTCTTTTGTAAATCATTTATGTCCCTACGTATTTCTTCACCTTCATCAAGAGTCTATGTAGGATTTTCTGGAGGCTTATTTGGTGTAGAAGTTCCCTTTTTGGGTGGCATGTTGGCCAAATATCACTTTTGAACCTTGATTTTGAGGTGGTTCTACTAGACAATATTTCTTTTGTTGTATATCCAAAGTTTCATCCCTTCTGGGTATGACACTTTTTTTTTTGTAGTTCTCTGATATTTCTTCTCTGCAATGCCACAAGTCTGATCAAAATTGGATGTGCCAAATGGAATTTATAGTAACTTCCCAACAACTTGCTGATTTTTGGCCTTTCCAGGAGATCTAACTTGTATAGCTTGCCCCACACAAAATAATTGATATAAAATTCTAAAACTCATACCCAAAATACTACAAACTATCAACTATCTAATGCAATCAGTCTCACTCAATTTGGATACTCTAGAGTTATGATTGTTTTTACCTGGAACACCTTCTTGAGACTAGTCAATAGGACTAGTCAGATACCCTGTCTTCTACAGGGTGTATATAAAAATGTATGATGACCCAGAAGCTGAACTTTTTACCACATATACCTTACTAATTTTTGTAAATATCCTCTGGAGTTCAGGGTTTGAAACATTACAGAAATATTTTTATAGCGAAACTTCTGCAATGACTCAGTTCGGGATGATTCCAGAACCCTAAATTGCACATGATGTATCTCAGAAAGTGTAAGGCCTCAGGAGCTAAAATGTTAACCCAATGTACCTTGGTCCATCTACTAAATATCATCCAAGTCATTCCTTCTGAAACATTGTAGAAAAAAAGTTATAGCAAAAATTCCAAAGTGTCTCAGATCTAGCAGCGAAACCCCAAGACCTTGAGCTCCAATACCATATGTTAAGATCCAAATATCAATATAGCATAGAAAAACCTTAGAATAAGTACTCAACTCCTTGAAAAAGAGATAATTTCAGATAATAAGCCTCTTCGAGGGGGCAACCTCCATTTACCCCACATAAATGTTCAAGTACAAGATTATTCAAAATGAAAATGTCTCCTTGGTATATATAGGAGACTAGGAGGTATAATTACAACTAATGGAATAAAGTTGACATAAATAAAATAACATTACTAATCTAATATGCCCCATTTAAGGGGTAATGAGCCAATATTAGGGCTTAACACGAATTTAATAAGGTCCTAACCAAAATAGGATTAATGTTGCAATTGGAAGAGAGAGCCCATAACATGGATATCAGAGTTCAGAGATTCTTTAGCAAGATTGATGCTTTGCAGAAGAAAGGCCTTCCCAGTTTACTAGTTTTAAATGACAAACTGATGACCTTGTCAAAATACAAGAAAAATATTGCCATGGTGGAAAAGGATAGCTCAAATTTTTCAGGAATACAGGGTATCATAACATGTAAGGCATTTTTAGAGACTCTGCAGTTGGACCTCAATATCCAACATCAAATCAAGTATATTTTCATCACCAAACCAACTTTTTCCAAATATACATAAATGGATGAAGACTACAGAAGATTTCTAAAACTCACCATTCCCAGTCAACAGAGATGGGAGGATTTGTGCACTCTGATCGAGTGAGTGATGAAGTGTACAATCCAATTCAACATACAAAACAGTCAAAGTCAAGTTGATGACTCTCCAACAACCTTCCCCAAAATCAGCACAAAGAATCCAACAAATCATTAGCAGTTCATACAATTTTGTATTATGTTATCTAGTTAGTTAGCTTTGGATTTTGACGCGTCCTGGTCATTAATGACAAGATTGATTGTAATATTTTCTATAAATACTTCAAGTTTCGAAGTACTCAAGGTTGTTCTTTATGCCCAAGCAAGTTGTAATCACTATAATCTTTCTCAAGAGATCTACCAGTAATAAAAAGGATGTTTCACAGGATTCCTACGTGTTAACTGTTGGTGATGTTTACTCCTCTTCGTTGAATGGTTTTTCTGTCTTCGTAATCATTTATGTTTTCTTATCTGATCATTTAAAATAAGTTATAGTTGCATAATTTATCTTTGTATACTCTGTTTCTAGCTTTTAAAGATCTAAGTGTTTGTCTTCTGATGTTATGATAAATAAATTCTTAAATGCTTCTCTATTTTAACTGATTGTCTCATATTTTCTACTATCCATCATTTACTCTAAAGGATCCAGTAGTTGCATTATCCTTCCCTGTGAAAAGGCCTTATAAAATCCGTTCTTTGGTCTCAAACTTTATAAAACAGACCCCATAGCCCAATGGATGTGTAAGCAATATTTCATCCATTTTTATAAAACAATGTTAAACCCTAATATTGGCTCATTACCCCTTAATTGGGGCACATTATATTAGTAATGTTATTTTATTTATGTCAGATTTAGGCCATTAGTTGTAATTATACCGCCTAGTCTCCTATATATACCAAGGAGACATTTTCATTTTGAATCATCTTGTACTTGAACATTTAAGTGGGGTAAAAGGAGGTTGCCCCCTTGAAGAGGATTATTATCTGAAATTATCTCTTTTTCAAGGCGTTGAGTACTTTTTCTGAGGTTTTTCTATGCTATATTGATATTTGGTTCTTAACATATGGTATCAGAGCTCAAGGTCTTGGGGTTTCGCTGCTACATCTGAGACACCTTGGAATTTTTGCTATAACGTTTTTTCTACAATGTTTCAGAAGGAATGGCTTGGAAGAAATTTAGTAGACGGATCAAGGTACGTTGGGTTCAAAATTCAGCTCCTGAGGCCTTATACTTTCAGAGATACAGCCTGTACAAGATAGGGTTCTGGAATCATCCTGAACTGAGTCATTACGGAATTTTAGCTATAAAAACTTTTATTTAATGTTTCATACCCTAAAATCTGGAGGCTATTTACAAAAATTAGAAAGGTATTTGTGGTAAAAATTTCATATTCTGGGTCATCTTAAATTTGTAGATACGCCTTGTGTAAGATAGGGTATCTGACTAGTCCTATTGACTAGTCTCAAGAAGGTGTTCTAGGTAAAACAATCATAACTTCTTCCTAGAGTATCCAAATTGAGTGGGACTGATTTCATTGGATCATGGACAGTTTTTAGTATTTCTGGTGCAAGTTTCAGAATTTTATATCAATTATTTTGTGCGGAGCACGCTATAAAAGTGAGATCTCCTGGAAAGGCCAAACATCGGCAAGTTGTGGGGAAGTTACTGTAAATTCCACTTGGAACATCCAATTTTGATCAAAAATGTGGCATTGCAGAGAAGAAATATCAGAGAACTACATAAAAGAAAGTTTCATACCCAGAAAGGCTGAAACTTGGGAGATACAACAGAAGAAATATTGTCTAGCAGAACCACCTCACAATCAAGGTTCAAAAGTGATACTTGGCCAACATGCCACCCAAAAAGGGAATTTCTACACCAAATAAGCCTCTAGAAAATCCTAATTGGACTCTTGATGAAGGTGAAGAAATGCGTAGGGACATAAATGATTTACAAAAGAAGATAGTAACAAAAGATGAACTACAAGAGATGATGGAGGGTTTAAAAGGGGAGA